>CAKAJE020000866.1:0-206819 GCA_916610135.2 Macropis europaea
GAACAGATCATTTTCCATTAAGGTTAATATAAGAATCCAGGGAAATCTATCACATTTGTTCAATTTACGTCGCTCCTATTTCAGATAGCGTACTGGGCTAGGCGGCATCTTAAAGCGCATGAAATGACGAGTGAAATGCACTATTAAACTTCTAGGGTAGGGCGAACAGAGACTCGATTAGATCATTTTACATTAATGTTAATATGAGAATTCAGCGAAATTCTATCACATTTGTTCAATTTACGTCGCTCATATTTCAGATAGCGTATTGGGCTAAGCGGCACCTCAAAGCGCAAGAAATGGCGAGTAAAATTCACTATTAAACTTCTAGGCCAGGACGAACAGAGACCCGATTAGATCATTTTACATTATGGTTAATAAAAGAATTCAGCGAAATTCTACCACATTTGTTCAATTTACGTCGCTCCTATTTCAGATAGCGTATTGGGCTACGCGGCATCTCAAAGCGCATGAAATGGCGAGTACAATGCACTATTAAACTGCTAGCGTAACGCAAACAGAGACCCGATTAGATCATTTTATATTACGGTTAATATAAGAATTCAGCGTAATTCTATCACATTTGTTCAACTTACGTCGCTCGTATTTCAGATAGCGTACTGGGCTAGACGGCATCTTAAAGTGCGTGGAAGGGCGAGTAAAATGCACTACGAAACTTCTATGATAGGGCAATCAGAGACCCGATTAGATCATTTTATATTTTGTTTAATATAAGATTTCAGGGAAATTCTATCACATTTGTCCAATCTACGTCGCTCCCATTTCAGATAGCGTATTGGGCGAAGCGGCATCTCAAAGCGCATGAAATGGCGACTAAAATGCACTATTACACTTCTAGGGTAGGGCGAACAGAGACCCGATTAGATCATTTTACATTAAGGTTAATATAAGTATTCCGGGGTATTCTATCACATTTGTTCAATTTACGTCGCTCCCATTTCAGATAGCGTATTGGGCTAAGCTGCTTCTTAAAGCGCATGAAATGGCGATTAAAATGCACTGTTAAACTTCTAGGGTAGGGCAAACAGAGACCCGATTAGATCATTTTATATTATGGTTAATTTAAGAATTCAGCCAAATTCTATCACATTTGTTCAATTTACGTCGCTCCTATTTCAGATAGCGTACTGGGCTAGGCGGCATCTTAAAGCGCATGAAATGACGAGTGAAACGCACTATTAAACTTCTAGGGTAGGGCGAACAGAGAACCGATTAGATCATTTTACATTAAGGTTAATATAAGAATTCAGGGAAATTCTATCACGTTTGTTCAATTTATGCCGCTCCTATTTCAGGTAGCGTATTGGGCTAAGCGGCATCTCAAAGCGCATGAAATGGCGATTAAAATGCACTGTTAAACTTCCAGGGTAGGGCAAACAGAGACCCGATTAGATCATTTTACATTAAGGTTAATATAAGAATTCAGGGAAATTCTATCACGTTTGTTCAATTTATGCCGCTCCTATTTCAGGTAGCGTATTGGGCTAGGCGGCATCTTAAAGCGCGTGCAAGGGCGAGTAAAATGCACTACTAAACTTCTATGATAGGGCAATCAGAGACCCGATTAGATCATTTTATATTTTGGTTAATTTAAGAATTCAGCGAAATTCTATCACATTTGTTCAATTTACGTCGCTCCTATTTCAGATAGTGTACTGGGCTAGGCGGCATCTTAAAGCGCGTGGAAGGGCGTGTAAAATGCACTACTAAACTTCTATGAGAGGGCAATCAGAGTCCCGTTTAGATCATTTTATATTTTGTTTAATATAAGATTTCAATGAAATTCTATCACATTTGTTCAATTTACGTCGCTCCGATTTCAGATAGCGTATTGGGCTAAGCGGCATCTCAAAGCGCATGAAATGACGAGAGAAATGCACTATTAAACTTCTTTGGTAGGGCGAATAGAGACCCGATTACATCATTTTATATTATGGTTAATTTAAGAATTCAGCAAAATTCTATCACATTGTTCAATTTACGTCGCTCCTATTTCAGATAGCGTACTGGGATAGGCGGCATCTTAAAGCGCGTGGAATGGCGAGTAAAATGCACTATTAAACTTCTATGATAGGGCAATCAGAGACCCGATTAGATCATTTTATATTTTGGTTAATATAAGAATTCAGCGAAATTCTATCACATTTGTTCAATTTACGGCGCTCCTATTTCAGATAGCTTATTGGGCTAAGCGGCATCGCAAAGCGCATGAAGTGACGAGTGAAATGCACTATTAAACTTCTAGGGTAGGGCACACAGTGACCCGATTAGATCATTTTATATTATGGTTAATTTAAGAATTCAGCAAAATTCTATCACATTTGTTCAATTTACGTCGCTCCTATTTCAGATAGCGTACTGGGCTTGGCGGCATCTTAAAGCGCATGGAATGGCGAGTAAAATGCACTATTAAACTTCTATGATAGGGCAATCAGAGACCCGATTAGATCATTTTATATTTTGGTTAATATAAGAATTCAGCGAAATTCTATCACATTTGTTCAACTTACGTCGCTCCTATTTCAGATAGCGTATTGGGCTAAGCGGCACCTCAAAGCGCATGAAATGACGAATAAAATGCACTATTAAACTTCTAGGGTAGGACAAACAGAGACCTGATTAGATCATTTTATATTTTGGTTAATATAAGAATTCAGCGAAATTCTATCACATTTGTTCAATATACGTCGCTCCTATTTCAGATAGCGTACTGGGCTAGGCGGCAACTTAAAGCGCGTGGAATGGCGAGTAAAATGCACTATTAAACTTCTATGATAGGGCAATCAGAGACCCGATTAGATCATTTTATATTTTGGTTAATATAAGAATGCAACGAAATTCTATCACATTTGTTCAATTTACGTCGCTCCTGTTCCAGATAGCGTATTGTGCTAAGCGGCATCTCAAAGCGCATGAAATGACGAGTAAAATGCACTGTTAAACTTGTTGGGCAGGGCAAACAGAGACCCGATAAGATCATTTTATATTATGGTTAATTTAAGAATTCAGCGAAATTCTATCACATTTGTACAATTTACGTCGCTCCTATTTCAGATAGCGTATTGGGATAAGCGGCATCTGAAAGCGCATGAAATGGCGAGTAAAATGCACTATTAAACTTCTAGGCTAGGGCAAACAAAGACCCGATTAAATCATTTTATATTATGGTTAATTTACGAATTCAGCGAAATTCTATCACATTTATTCAATTTACGTCGCTCCTATTTCAGATAGCGTATTGGCCTAAGCGGCATCGCAAAGCGCATGAAATGGCGAGTATAATGCACTATTAAACATCTAGGATAAGGCAAACAGAGACCCGATTAGATCATTTTATATTACGGTTAGTATAAGAATTCAGCGTAATTCTATCAAATTTGTTCAACTTACTTCGCTCCTATTTCAGATAGCGTACTGGGCTAGGCGGCATCTCAAATCGCGTGGAATGGCGAGTAAAATGCTCTATTAAAATTCTATGATAGGGCAATCAGAGACCCGATTAGATCATTTTATATTTTGGTTAATATAAGATTTCAGGGAAATTCTATCACATTTGCTCAATTTACGTCGCTCTTATTTCAGAAAGCGTATTGGGCTAAGCGGCACCTCAAAACGCATGAAATGGCGAACAAAGTGCACTATTAAACTTCTAGGCTAGGGCGAACAGAGACCAGATTAGATCATTTTATATTTTGGTTAATACAAGAATTCTGCGAAATTGTATCACATTTGTTCAACTTACGTCGCTCCTATTTCAGATATCGTACTGGGCTAGGCGGCATCTTAAAGCGCGTGGAATGGCGAGTAAAATGCACTACTAAACTTCTATGATAGGGCAATCAGAGACCCGATTAGATCATTTTATATTTTGTTTAATATAAGATTTCAGGGAAATTGTATCACATTTGTTCAATTTACGTCGCTCCTATTTCAGATAGCGTATTGGGCTAAGCGGCCTCTCAAAGCGCATGAAATGGCGAGTGAAATGCACTATTAGACTTCTATGGTAGGGCGAACAGAGACCCGATAGGATCATTTCACATTTTGGTTAATAAAAGAATTCAGCGAAATTCTATCACATTTGTTCAATTTACGTCGCACCTATTCCAGATAGCGTATTCGGCTAAGCGGCATCCCAAAGCGCATGAAATGGCGAATAAAATGCACTGTTAAACTTCTAGGCTAGGGCGAACAGAGACCCGACCAGTTCATTTCATATTATGGTTAATTTAAGAATTCAGCAAAATTCTATCACATTTGTTCAATTTACGTCGTTACTATTTCAGATAGCGTACTGGGCTCGGCGGCATCTTAAAGCGCGTGGAATGGCGAGTGAAATGCACTATTATACTTCTATGGTAGGGCGAACAGAGACCCGATTAGATCATTTTATATTATGGTTAATTTAAGAATTCAGCAAAATTCTATCACATTTGTTCAATTTACGTCGCTCCTATTTCAGTTAGCGTATTCGGCTAAGCGGCATCTCAAAGCGAATTAAATGACGAGTGAAATGCACTATTAAACTTCTAGGGTAGGGCACACAGAGACCCGATTAGATCATTTTATATTATGGTTAATTTAAGAATTCAGCAAAATTCTATCACATTTGTTCAATTTACGTCGCTCCTATTTCAGATAGCGTACTGGGCTTGGCGGCATCTTAAAGCGCATGGAATGGCGAGTAAAATGCACTATTAAACTTCTATGATAGGGCAATCAGAGACCCGATTAGATCATTTTGTATTTTGGTTAATATAAGAATTCAGCGAAATTCTATCACATTTGTTCAATTTACGTCGCTCCTATTTCAGATAGCGTATTGGGCTAAGCGGCATCTCAAAGCGCATGAAATGGCGAGTAAAATGCGCTATTAAACTTCTAGGCTAGGGCAAACAAAGACCCGATTAAATCATTTTATATTATGGTTAATTTAAGAATTCAGCGAAGTTCTATCACATTTGTTCAATTTACGTCGCTCGTATTTCAGATAGCGTATTGGGCTAAGCAGCATTTCAAAGCGCATGAAATGACGAGTGAAATGCACTATTAAACTTCTAGGGTAGGGAAAAAAGAGACCCGATTAGATCATTTTATATTATGGTTAATTTATGAATTCAGCAAAATTCTATCACATTTGTTCAATTTACGTCGCTCCTATTTCATATAGCGTACTGGGCTAGGCGGCATCTTAAAGCGCGTGGAATGGCGAGTAAAATGCACTATTAAACTTCTAGGGTAGGGCAAACAGAGACCCGATGAGATCATTTTATATTTTGGGTAATTTAAGAATTCAGCGAAATTCTATCACATTTGTTCAACTTACGTCGCTCCTATTTCACATAGCGTATTGGGCTAAGCGGCATCTCAAAGCGCAAGAAATGGCGAGTGAAATGCACTATTAGACTTCTATGGTAGGGCGAACAGAGACCCGATTAGATCATTTTATATTTTGTTTAATATAAGATTTCAACGAAATTCTATCACATTTGTTCAATTTACGTCGCTCCTATTACAGATAGCGTATTGGGCTAACCGGCATCTCAAAGCGCATGAATTGGCGAATAAAATGCACTATTAAACTTCTAGGCCAGGACGAACAGAGACCCGATTAGATCATTTTACATTATGGTTAATAAAAGAATTCAGCGAAATTCTATCACATTTGTTCAATTTACATCGCTCCTATTTCAGATAGCGTATTGGGCTAAGCGGCATCTCAAAGCGCATGAAATGACGAGTAGAATGCACTATTAAACTTTTAGGGTAGGGCAAACAGAGACCCGATTAGATAATTTTATATTATAGTTAATTTAAGAATTCAGCGAAATTCTATCACATTTGTTCAATTTACGTCGCTCCTATTTCAGATAGCGTATTGGGCAAAGCGGCATCTCAAAGCGTATGAAATGGCGAATAAAATGCACTATTAAAGTTCTAGGGTAGGGCAAGCAGCGACTCGATTAGATCATTTTATATTATGGTTCATTTAAGAATTCAACAAAATTCTATCACATTCGTTCAATTTAGGTCGCTCCTATTTCAGATAGCGTATTGGGCTAAGCAGCATCTCAAAGCGCATGAAATGGCGAGTGAAATGCACTATATGACTTCTATGGTAGGGCGAACAGAGACCCGATTAGATCATTTTACATTGAGGTTAATATAAGAATTCACAGAAATTCTATCACATTTGTTCAATTTACGTCGCTCCTATTTCAGATAGCGTATTGGGCTATGCGGCATTTCAAAGCGCATGAAATGGCGAGTAAAATGCACTGTTAAACTTCTAGGGTAGGGCAAACAGAGGCCCGATTAGATCATTCGTTATTATGGTTAATTTAAGAATTCAGCGAAATTCTATCACATTTAATCAATTTATGTCGCTCCTATTTCAGATAGCGTATTGGGCTAAGCGGCATCTCGAAGCGCATGAAATGGCGAGTATAATGCACTGTTAAACTTCTAGGGTAAGGCAAACAGACGCCCGATTACATCATTTTATATTACGGTTAATATAAGAATGCAGCGTAATTCTATCACATTTGTTCAACTTACGTCGCTCATATTTCAGATAGCGTACTGGGCTAGGCGGCATCTTAAAGCGCGTGGAATGGCGAGTAAAATGCACTACTAATCTTCTATGATAGGGCAATCAGAGACCCGATTAGATCATTTTATATTTTGTTTAATATAAGATTTCAGGGAAATTCTATCACATTTGTCCAATCTACGTCGCTCCCATTTCAGATAGCGTATTGGGCGAAGCGGCATCTCAAAGCGCATGAAATGGCGACTAAAATGCACTATTAAACTTCTAGGGTAGGGCAAGCAGAGACCCGATTAGATCATTTTATATTATTGTTAATTTAAGAATTCAGCGAAATTCTATCACATTTGTTCAATTTACGTCGCTCCTATTTCAGATAGCGTACTGGGTTCGGCCGCATCTTAAAGCGCGTGGAATGGCGAGTGAAATGCACTATTAGACTTCTATGGTAGGGCGAACAGAGACCCGATTAGATCATTTCATATTATGGTTAATTTAAGAATTCAGCGAAATTCTATAACATTTGTTCAATTTACGTCGCTCCTATTTCAGATAGCGTATTGGGCTATGCGGCATCTCAAAGCGCATGAAATGGCGAGTAAAGTGCACTGTTAAACTTCTATGATAGGGCAAACAGAGGCCCGATTACATCATTTTACATTAAGGTTAATATAAGAATTCAGGGAAATTCTATCACATTTGTTCAATTTACGTCGCTCCTATTCCAGCTAGCGTATTGGGCTAAGCGGCATCTCATAGCGCATGAAATGGCGAGTAAAATGCACTATTAAACTTCTAGGATAAGGCAAACAGAGACCCGATTAGATCATTTGATATTACGGATAATATAAGAATTCAGCGTAATTCTATCACATTTGTTCAATTTACGTCGCCCCTATTTCAAATAGCGTATTGTGCTAAGCGGCATCTCAAAGCGCATGAAATGGCGAGTGAAATGCGCTATTAGACTTCTATGGTAGGGCGAACAGAGACACGATAAGATCATTTTACATTGAGGTTAATATAAGAATTCACAGAAATTCTATCACATTTGTTCAATTTACGTCGCTCCTATTTCAGATAGCGTATTGGGCTATGCGGCATTTCAAAGCGCATGAAATGGCGAGTAAAATGCACTGTTAAACTTCTAGGGTAGGGCAAACAGAGACCCGATTAGATCATTCGTTATTATGGTTAATTTAAGAATTCAGCGAAATTCTATCGCATTCGTTCAATTTAGGTCGCTCCTATTTCAGATAGCCTATTGGGCTAAGCGGCATCTCGAAGCGCATGAAATGGCGAGTATAATGCACTATTAAACTTCTAGGGTAAGGCAAACAGAGGCCCGATTACATCATTTTATATTACGGTTAATATAAGAATGCAGCGTAATTCTATCACATTTGTTCAACTTACGTCGCTCATATTTCAGATAGCGTACTGGGCTAGGCGGCACCCTAAAGCGCGTGGAGTGGCGAGTAAAATGCACTATTAATCTTCTATGCTAGGGCAATCAGAGACCCGACTAGATCATTGTATATTTTGTTTAATATAAGGTTTCAGGGAAATTCTATCGCATTTGTTCAATTTACGCCGCTCATATTTCAGATAGCGTATTGGGCTAAGCGGCATCTCAAGGCGCATGAAATGGCGAATAAAATGCGCTATTAAACTTCTAGGCTAGGGCGAACAGAGACCCGATTAGATCATTTTATGTTATGGTTAATTTAAGAATTCAGCGAAATTCTATCACATTTGTTCAACTTACGTCGCTCCTAATTTAGATAGCGTACTGGGCTAGGCGGAATCTTAAAGCGCGTGGATTGGCGAGTAAAATGCACTATTAAACTTCTATGATAGGGCAATCAGAGACCCGATTAGATCATTGTATATTTTGTTTAATATAAGATTTCAGGGAAATTCTATCACATTTGTTCAATTTACGTCGCTCCTATTTCAGATAGCGTATTGGGCTAAGCGGCATCTCAAGGCGCATGAAATGGCGAATAAAATGCGCTATTAAACTTCTAGGCTAGGGCGAACAGAGACCCGATTAGATCATTTTACATTATGGTTCTTAAAAGAATTCAGCGAAATTCTATCACATTTGTTCAACGTACGTCGCTCCTATTTCAGATAGCGTATTGGGATAAGCGGCATCGAAAAGCGCATGAAATGGCGAGTAAAATGCACAATTAAACTACTAGGGTAGGGCAAACAGAAACCCGATTAGATCATTTTATATTGTGGTTAATTTAAGAATTCAGCAAAATTCTATCACATTTGTTCAATTTACGTCGCTCCTATTTCAGATAGCTTTTTGGGCTTAGCGGCATCTCAAAGCGCATGAAGTGTCGAGTGAAATGCCCTATTAAACTTCTTGGGTAGGGCAAGCAGAGACCCGATTAGATCATTTTATATTACGGTTAATATAAGAATGCGGTGTAATTCTTTCACATTTGTTCAATTTACGTCGCTGCTATTCCAGATAGCTTATTGTGCTTAGCGGCATCTCAAAGCGCATGAAATGGCCAGTAAAATGCACTATCAAACTTCTAGGATAAGGCAATCAGAGACCCGATTAGATCATTTTATATTACGGTTAATATAAGAATTCAGCGTAATTCTATCACATTTGTTCAACTTACGTCGCTCCTATTTCAGGTAGCGCATTGGCTAGGCGGCATCTTAAAGCGCGTGGAATGGCGAGTAAAATGCACTATTAAACTTCTAGGATAAGGCAAACAGAGACCCGATTAGATCATTTTACATTGAGGTTAATATAAGAATGCGGTGTAATTCTTTCACATTTGTTCAATTTACGTCGCTGCTATTCCAGATAGCTTATTGTGCTTAGCGGCATCTCAAAGCGCATGAAATGGCGAGTGAAATGCACTATTAAACTTGTAGGGTAGGGCAAACAGAGACCCGATTAGATCATTTTATATTAAGGTTACTTTAAGAATTCAGCGAAATTCTATCACATTTGTTCAATTTACGTCGCTCCTATTTCAAATAGCTTATTGGGCGAAGCGGCGTCTCAAAGCGCATGAAATGACGAGTGATATGCACTATTAAACTTCTAGGGTAGGGCGAACAGAGACCCGATTAGATCATTTTACATTAATGTTAATATAAGTCTTCAGCGAGATTCTATCACATTTGTTCAATTTACGTCGCTCCAATTTCAGATAGCTTTTTGGGCTTAGCGGCATCTCAAAGCGCATGAAGTGTCGAGTGAAATGCCCTATTAAACTTCTTGGGTAGGGCAAACAGAGACCCGATTAGATCATTTTATATTATGGTTAATTTAAGAATTCAGCGAAATTCTATCACATTTGTTCAATTTACGTCGCTCCTATTTCAGACAGCGTACTGGGCTAGGCGGCATCTTAAAGCGTGTGGAATGGCGAGTAAAATGCACTATTAACCTTCTATGATAGGGCAATCAGAGACCAGACTAGATCATTTTATACCTTGGTTAATATAAGAATTCACGGAAATTCTATCACATTTGTTCAATTTACGTCGCTCCTATTTCAGATAGCGTATTGGGCTATGCGGCATCTCAAAGCACATGCAATGGCGAGTAAAATGCACTAATAAACTTCTACGGTAGGGCAAACAGAAACCCGATTAGATCATTTTATATTATGGTTAATTTAAGAATTCAGTGAAATTCTATCACATTTGTTCAATTTACGTCGCTCCTATTTCAGATAGCGTATTCGGCTAAGCGGCATCTCAAAGCGCATAAAATGGCGAATAAAATGCACTATTAAACTACTAGGCTAGGGCGAACAGAGACCCGATTAGATCATTTTATATTTTGGTTAATATAAGAATTCTGCGAAATTCTATCACATTTGTTCAATTTACGTCGCTTCTATTACAGATAGCTTATTGGGCTTAGCGGCATCTCAAAGCGCATGAAATGACGAGTGAAATGCACTATTAAATTTCTAGGGTAGGGCAAACAGAGACCCGATTAGACCATTTTATATTATGGTTAATTTAAGAATTCAGCAAAATTCTATCACATTTGTTCAATTTACGTCGCTCCTATTCCAGATAGCGTATTCGGCTAAGCGGCATCTCAAAGCGCATGAAATGGCGAGTAAAATGCGCTATTAAACTTCTAGGATAAGGCAAACAGAGACCTGATTAGATCGTTTTATATTACGGTTAATATAAGAATTCGGCGTAATTCTATCACATTTGTTCAAGTTACGTCGCTCATATTTCAGATAGCGTATTGGGCTATGCGGCATCTTAAAGCGCTCGGAATGGCGAGTAAAATGCACTATTAAACTTGTATGATAGGGCATTCAGAGACGCGATTTGATCATTTTATATTTTGTTTAATACAAGATTTCAGACAAATTCTATCACATTTGTTCAATTTACGTCGCTCCTATTGCAGATAGCGTATTGTGCTAAGCGGCATCTCAAAGCGCATGAAATGACGAGTGAAATGCGCTTGTAATCTTCTAGGGTAGGGCGAACAGAGACCCGATTAGATCATTTTATATTACGGTTAATATAAGAATCCAGCGTAATTCTGTCACATTTGTTCAACATACGTCGCTCCTATTTCAGATAGTGTACTGGGCTAGGCGGCATCTTAAAGCACGTGAAGGGCGAGTAAAATGCACTACTAAACTTCTATGATAGGGCAATCAGAGTCCCGTTTAGATCATTTTATATTTTGTTTAATATAAGATTTCAGGGAAATTCTATCACATTTGTTCAATGTATGTCGCTCCTATTTCAGATAGCGTATTGGGCTAAGCGGCATCTCAAAGCGCATGAAATGGCGAGTAAAATGCACTATTAAACTTATAGGGTAGGGCAAACAGAGACCCGATTAGATCATATTATATTATGGTTAATTTACGAATTCAGCAAAATTCTATCACATTTGTTCAATATAGATCGCTCCTATTTCAGATATCGTATTGGGCTAAGCGGCAACTTAAAGCGCATGAAATGACGAGTTAAATGCAGTATTAAACTTCTAGGGTAGGGAGAACAGAGACCCGATTAGATCATTTTACATTAAGGTTAATATAAGAATTCAGGGAAATTCTGTCACATTTGTTCAATTTACGTCGCTTCTATTTCAGATAGCGTATTGGGCTAAGCGGCATCTCAAAGCGCATGAAATGACGAGTGAAAGGCACTCTTAAACTTCTAGGGTAGGGTGAACAGAGAACCGATTAGATCATTTTATATTACGGTTAATATAAGAATTCAGCGTAATTCTATCACATTTGTTCAACTTACGTCGCTCCTACTTCAGATAGCGTACTGGGCTCGGCGGCATCTTAAAGCGCAAGAAATGGCGAGTAAAATGCACTATTAAACTTCTAGGGTAGGGCAAACAGAGACCCGATGAGATGATTTTATATTATGGTTAATTTAAGAATTCAGCCAAATTCTATCACATTTGTTCAATTTACGTCGCTCCTATTTCAGATAGCGTATTGGGCTAAGCGCCATCTCAAAGCTCATGAAATGGCGAGTAAAATGCACTATTAAACTTCTAGGGTAGGGCAAGCACAGACCCGATTAGATCATTTTATATTATGGTTAATTTAAGAATTCAGCCAAATTCTATCACATTTGTTCAATTTACGTCGCTCCTATTTCAGATAGCGTACTGGGCTAGGCGGAATCTTAAAGCGCGTGGATTGGCGAGTAAAATGCACTATTAAACTTCTATGATAGGGCAATCAGAGACCCGATTAGATCATTTTACATTAAGGTTAATATAAGTATTCAGGGAAATTCTATCACAATTGTTCTATTTCCGTCGCTCCTATTTCAGATAGCGTATTGGGCTAAGCGGCATCTCAAAGCGCATGAAATGGCGAGTGAAATGCACTACTAAACTTCTAGGGTAGGGCGAACAGAGACCCGATTAGATCATTTTACATTATGGTTAATATAAGTATTCAGGGAAATTCTATCACATTTGTTCAATTTACGTCGCTCCTATTTCAGATAGCGTATTGGGCTAAGCGGCATCTCAAAGCGCATGAAATTGCGAGTGAAATGCACTAGTAATCTTCTAGGGTAGGGCGAACAGAGACCCGATTAGATCATTTTATATTACGGTTAATTTAAGAATTCAGCCAAATTCTATCACATTTGTTCAATTTACGTCGCTCCTATTTCAGATAGCGTATTGGGCTAAGCGGCATCTCAAAGCGCATGAAATGGCGAGTAAAATGCACTGTTAAACTTCTAGGGTAGGGCAAACAGAGACCCGATTAGATCATTTTATATTATGGTTAATTTAAGAATTCAGCCGGATTCTATCACATTTGTTCAATTTACGTCGCTCCTATTGCAGATAGCGTATTGGGCTAAGCGGCATCTCAAAGCGCATGAAATGACGAGTGAAATGCGCTTGTAATCTTCTAGGGTAGGGCGAACAGAGACCCGATTAGATCATTTTATATTACGGTTAATATAAGAATTCAGGGTAATTCTATCACATTTGTTCAACATACGTCGCTCCTATTTCAGATAGCGTACTGGGCTAGGCGGAATCTTAAAGCGCGTGGATTGGCGGGTAAAATGCACTATTAAACTTCTATGATAGGGCAATCAAAGACCCGATTAGATCATTTTATATTTTGGTTAACATAAGAATTCAGGGAAATTCTATCACATTTGTTCAATTTACGTCGCTCCCATTTCAGATAGCGCATTGGGCTAAGCGGCATCTCAAAGCGCATGAAATGTCGAGTAAAATGCACTGCTAAACTTGTAGGGTAGGGCAAACAGAGACCCGATTAGATCATTTTATATTATGGTTAATTTAAGATGTCAGCAAAATTCTGTCACATTTGTTCAATTCACTTCGCTCCAATTTCAGATAGCATACTGGGCTAGGCGGCATCTTAAAGCGCGTGGAATGGCGATCAAAATGCACTATTAAACTTCTATGATAGGGCAAGCAGAGACCCGAGTAGATCATTTTATATTTTGGTTAATATAAGAATTCAGCGAAATGCTATCAGAATTGTTCAATTTACGTCGCTCCTACTTCAGATAGCGTACTGGGCTCGGCGGCATCTTAAAGATCAAGAAATGGCGAGTATAATGCATTATTAAACTTCTAGGATAAGGCAAACAGGGACCCGATTAGATCATTTTATATTACGGTTAATATAAGAATGCGGCGTAATTCTATCACATTTGTTCAATTTACGTCGCTCCTATTTCAGATAGCGTATTGGGCTAAGCGGCATCTCAAAGCGCATGAAATGGCGAGTAAAATGCACTATGAAACTTCTAGGGTAGGGCAAGCAGAGGCCCGATTACATCATCTAATATTATGGTTAATTTAAGAATTCAGCAAAATTCTATCACATTTGTTCAATTTACGTCGCTCCTATTTCAGATAGCGTATTGGGCTAAGCGGCATCTTAAAGCGCGTGGAATGGCGATCAAAATGCACTATTAAACTTCTATGATAGGGCAATCAGGGACCCGACTAGACCATTTTATATTTTGGTTAATATAAGAATTCAGCGAAATTCTATCAGAATTGTTCAATTTACGTCGCTCCTATTTCAGATAGCGTATTGGGCTAAGCGGCATCTCAAAGCGCATGAAATGGCGAGTGAAATGCACTATTAGACTTCTATGGTAGGGCGAACAGAGACCCGATTAGATTTTACATTAAGGTTAATATAAGAATTCAGGGAAATTCTATCACATTTGATCAATTTACGTCGCTCCTATTCCAGATAGCGTATTGGGCTATACGGCATCTCAAAGCACATGAAATGGCGAGTAAAATGCACTATTAAACTTCTAGGGTAGGTCAAACAGAGACCCGATTAGATCATTTTATATTACGGTTAATATAAGAATTCAGCGTAATTCTATCACATTTGTTAAACTTACGTCGCTCCTATTTCAGATAGCGTACTGGGCTAAGCGGCATCTTAAAGCGCATGAAATGATGAGTGAAATGCACTATTAAACTTCTATGATAGGGCAATCAGAGACCCGATTAGATCATTTTATATTTTGGTTAATTTAAGAATTCAACGAAATTCTATCAGATTCGTTCAATTTACGTCGCTCCTATTACAGATAGCGTATTGGGCTATGCGGCATCTCAAAGCGCATGAAATGCCGAGTAAAACGCACTATTAAACATCTAGGGTAGGGCAAACAGAGACCCGATTAGATCATTTTACATTATGGTTAATAAAAGAATTCAGCGAAATTCTATCACATTTGTTCAATTTACGTCGCTCCTATTCCAGATAGCGTATTGGGCTAAGCGGCATCTCAAAGCGCATGAAATTACGAGTGAAATGCACTATTAAACTTCTAGGGTAGGTCAAACAGAGACCCGATTAGATCATTTTACATTATGGTTAATAAAAGAATACAGCGAAATTCTATCACATTTGTTCAATTTACGTCGCTCCTATGCCAGATAGCGTATTGGGCTAAGCGGCATCTCAAAGCGCATGAAATGGCGAGTGAAATGCACTATTAGACTTCTATGGTAAGGCGAACAGAGACACGATTAGATCATTTTACATTAAGGTTAATATAAGAATTCAGGGAAATTCTATCACATTTGTTCAATTTACGTCGCTCCTATTCCAGATAGCGTATTGGGCTATGCGGCAGCTTAAAGCACATGAAATGGCGAGTAAAATGCACTATCAAACTTCTATGATAGGGCAAACAGAGGCCCGATTGCATCATTTTATATTACGGTTAATATAAGAATTCAGCGTAATTCTATCACATTTGTTCAACTTACGTAGCTCCTATTTCAGATACCATACTGGGCTAGGCGGCATCATAAAGCGCGTGGAATGGCGAGTACAATGCACTACTAAACTTCTATGATAGGGCAATCAGAGACCCGATTAGATCATTTTATATTTTGTTTAATATAAGATTTCAGGGAAATTCTATCGCATTTGTTCAATTTACGTCGCTCCTATTTCAGATACCGTATTCGGCTATGCGGCATCTAAAAGCGCATGAAATGGCGAATAAAATGCACTCTTAAACCTCTAGGCTAGGGCGAACAGAGACCCGATCAGATCATTTTACATTACGGTTAATAAAAGAATTCAGCGGAATTCTATCACATTTGTTCAACTTACGTCGCTCCTATTTCAGATAGCGTATTGGGCTAAGCGGCATCTCAAAGCGCATGAAATGGCGAGTAAAATGCACAATTAGATTTCTATGGTAGGGCGTACAGAGACCCGATTAGATGATTTTATATTATGGTTAATTTAAGAATTCAGCAAAATTCTATCACATTTGTTCAATTTACGTCGCTCCTATTTCAGATACCGTGCTGGGCTCGACGGCATCTTAAAGCCCGTGGAATGGCGAGTGAAATGCACTATTAGACTTCCATGGTAGGGCGAACAGAGACCCGACTAGATCATTTTACATTAAGGTTAATATAAGAATTCAGGAAAATTCTATCACATTTGTTCAATTTACGTCGCTCCCATTCCAGATAGCGTATTGGGCTATGCGGCACCTTAAAGCACATGAAATGACGAGTAAAATGCACTATTAAACTTCTAAGATAGGGCAAACAGAGACCCGATTATATCATTTTATATTACGGTTAATATAAGAATTCAGCGTAATTCTATCACATTTGTTCAACTTACGTCGCCCCTATTTCAGGCAGCGTACTGGGCTAGGCGGCATCTTAAAGCGCGTGGAATGGCGCGTAAAATGCACTACTAAACTTCTATGATAGGGCAATCAGAGACCCGATTAGATCATTTTATATTTTGTTTAATATAAGATTTCAGGGAAATTCTATCACATTTGTTCAATTTACGTCGCTCCTATTTCAGATAGCGTATTGGGCTAAGCGGCATCTCAAAGCGCATGAAATGGCGAGTAAAATGCACTATTAAACTTCTAGGATAAGGCAAACAGAGACCCGATTAGATCATTTTATATTACGGATAATATAAGAATTCAGGGTAATTCTATCACATTTGTTCAATTTACGTCGCCCCTATTTCAAATAGCGTATTGTGCTAAGCGGCATCTCAAAGCGCATGAAATGGCGAGTGAAATGCACAATTAGACTTCTATGGTAGGGCGAACAGAGACACGATTAGATCATTTTACATTAAGCTTAATATAAGAATTCAGGGAAATTCTATCACATTTGTTCAATTTACGTCGCTCCTATTCCAGATAGCGTATTGGGCTATGCGGCAGCTTAAAGCACATGAAATGGCGAGTAAATTGCACTATCAAACTTCTATGATAGGGCAAACAGAGGCCCGATTACATCATTTTATATTACGGTTAATATAAGAATTCAGCGTAATTCTATCACATTTGTTCAACTTACGTTGCTCCTATTTCAGATACCGTACTGGGCTAGGCGGCATCATAAAGCGCGTGGAATGGCGAGTAAAATGCACTACTAAACTTCTATGATAGGGCAATCAGAGACCCGATGAGATCATCTTATATTTTGTTTAATATAAGATTTCAGGGAAATTCTATCGCATTTGATCAATTTACGTCGCTCCTATTTCAGATAGCGTATTGGGCTAAGCGGCATCTCAAAGCGCATGAAATGACAAGAGAAATGCACTATTAAACTTCTGGGATAGGGCAAACAGAGACCCGATTAGATCATTTTATATTATGGTTAATTTAAGAATTCAGCGAAATTCTATCACATTTGTTCAATTTACGTCTCTCCTATTTCAGATAGCGTATTGGGCTAAGTTTCATCTGAAGGCGCATGAAATGGCGACTAAAATGCACTATTAAAGTTCTAGGCTAGGGCGAACAGAGATCCGATTAGATCATTTTACATTATGGTTAATAAAAGAGTTCAGCGAAATTCTATCACATTTGTTCAACTTATATCGCTCCTATTTCAGATAGCGTATTAGGCTAAGCGGCATCTCAAAGCGCATGAAATGACGAGTAAAATGCACTATTAAAGTTCTAGGGTACGGCAAACAGGGACCCGATTAGATCATTTTATATTATGGTTAATTTAAGAATTGAGCGAAATTCTATCACATTCGTTCAATTTACGTCGCTCCTATTTCAGATAGCGTATTGGGCAAAGCGGCATCTCAAAGCGCATGAAATGACGAGTAAAATGTACTGTTAAACTTCTATGATAGGGCAAACAGAGGCCCGATTACATCATTTTACATTAAGGTTAATATAAGAATTCAGGGAAATTCTATCACATGTGTTCAATTTACGTCGCTCCTATTCCAGATAGCGTATTGGGCTAAGCGGCATCTCAAAGCGCATGAAATGGCGAGTAAAATGCACTATTAAACTTCTAGGATAAGGCAAACAGAGACCCGATTAGATCATTTTATGTTACGGATAATATAAGAATTCAGCGTAATTCTATCACATTTGTTCAATTTACGTCGCCCCTATTTCAAATAGCGTATTGTGCTAAGCGGCATCTCAAAGCGCATGAAATGGCGAGTGAAATGCGCTATTAGACTTCTATGGTAGGGCGAACAGAGACACGATTAGATCATTTTACATTAAGGTTAATATAAGAATTCAGGGAAATTCTATCACATTTTTTCAACTTACGTCGCTCCTATTTCAGATAGCGTATTGGGCTAAGCGGCAGCTCAAAGCGCATGAAATGGCGAGTAAAATGCAATATTAAGCTTCTAGGGTACGGCAAACAGACACCCGATTAGATCATTTTATATTATTGTTAATTTAAGAATTCAGCAAAATTCTATCACATTTGTTCAATTTGCGTCGCTCCTATTTCAGATACCGTACTGGGCTCGGCGGCATCTTAAAGCGCGTGGAATGGCGAGTGAAATGCACTATTAGACTTCTATGGTAGGGCGAACAGAGACCCGATTAGATCATTTTATATTATGGTTAATTTAAGAATTCAGAAAAATTCTATCACATTTGTTCAATTTACGTCGCTCCTATTTCAGATAGCGTATTGGGCTAAGCGGCATCTCAAAGCGCATGAAATGGCGAGTAAAATGCACTATTAAACTTCTAGGGTAGGGCAAGCAGAGACCCGATTACATCATCTAATATTATGGTTAATTTAAGAATTCAGCAAAATTCTATCACATTTGTTCAATTTACGTCGCTCCTATTTCAGATAGCGTATTGGGCTAAGCGGCATCTCAAAGCGCATGAAATGGCGAGTAAAATGCACTATCAAACTTCTAGGATAAGGCAAACAGAGACCCGATTAGATCATTTTATATTACGGTTAATATAAGAATTCAGCGTAATTCTATCACATTTGTTCAACTTACGTCGCTCCTAATTCAGATAGCGTACTGGGCTAGGCGGCATCTTAAAGCGCGTGGAATGGCGAGTAAAATGCACTGCTAAACTTCTATGATAGGGCAATCAGAGACCCGATTAGATCATTTTATACTTTGTTTAATATAAGATTTCAGGGAAATTCTATCACAGTTGTTCAATTCACGTAGCTCCTATTTCAGATAGCGTATTGGGCTTAGCGGCATCTCAAAGCGCATGAAATGACGAGTGAAATGCACTATTAAACTTCTAGGATAAGGCAAACAGAGACCCGATTAGATCATTTTATATTTTGGTTAATATAAGAATTCAGCGAAATTCTATCACATTTGTTCAATTTACGTCGCTCATATTTCAGATAGCGTATTGGGCTAAGCGGCATCTCGAAGCGCATGAAATGGCGAGCAAAATGCACTATTAAACTTCTAGGGTAGGGCAATCAGTGACCCGATTAGATCATTTTATATTATAGTTAATTTAAGAATTCAGCGAAATTCTATCACATTTGTTCAATTTACGTCGCTCCTATTTCAGATAGCGTATTGGGCTAAGCGGTATCTCAAAGCGCATGAAATGGCGAGTAAAATGCAATACTAAACTTCTAGGATAAGGCAAACAGAGACCCGATTAGATCATTTTATATTACGGTTAATATAAGAATTCAGCGTAATTCTATCACATTTGTTCAACGTACGTCGCTCCTATTTCAGATAGCGTATTGGGATAAGCGGCATCGAAAAGCGCATGAAATGGCGAGTAAAATGCACAACTAAACTTCTAGGATAAGGCAAACAGAGACCCGAGTAGATCATTTTATATTACGGTTAATATAAGAATGCGGCGAAATTCTTTCACATTTGTTCAATTTACGTCGCTGCTATTCCAGATAGCGTATTGGGCTAAGCGGCATCTCAAAGCGCATGAAATGGCGAGTGAAATGCACTATTAGACTTCTATGGTAGGGCGAACAGAGACACGATTAGATCATTTTACATTAAGGTTAATATAAGAATTCAGGGAAATTCTATCACATTTGTTCAATTTACGTCGCTCCTATTCCAGATAGCGTATTGGGCTATGCGGCAGCTTAAAGCACATGAAATGTCGAGTAAAATGCACTATCAAACTTCTATGATAGGGCAAACAGAGGCCCGATTACATCATTTTATATTACGGTTAATATAAGAATTCAGCGTAATTCTATCACATTTGTTCAACTTACGTAGCTCCTATTTCAGATACCATACTGGGCTAGGCGGCATCATAAAGCGCGTGGAATGGCGAGTACAATGCACTACTAAACTTCTATGATAGGGCAATCAGAGACCCGATTAGATCATTTTATATTTTGTTTAATATAAGATTTCAGGGAAATTCTATCGCATTTGTTCAATTTACGTCGCTCCTATTTCAGATACCGTATTCGGCTATGCGGCATCTAAAAGCGCATGAAATGGCGAATAAAATGCACTCTTAAACCTCTAGGCTAGGGCGAACAGAGACCCGATCAGATCATTTTACATTATGGTTAATAAAAGAATTCAGCGGAATTCTATCACATTTGTTCAACTTACGTCGCTCCTATTTCAGATAGCGTATTGGGCTAAGCGGCATCTCAAAGCGCATGAAATGGCGAGTAAAATGCACAATTAGATTTCTATGGTAGGGCGTACAGAGACCCGATTAGATCATTTTATATTATGGTTAATTTAAGAATTCAGCAAAATTCTATCACATTTGTTCAATTTACGTCGCTCCTATTTCAGATACCGTACTGGGCTCGACGGCATCTTAAGGCGCGTGGAATGGCGAGTGAAATGCACTATTAGACTTCTATGGTAGGGCGAACAGAGACCCGACTAGATCATTTTACATTAAGGTTAATATAAGAATTCAGGGAAATTCTATCACATTTGTTCAATTTACGTCGCTCCCATTCCAGATAGCGTATTGGGCTATGCGGCACCTTAAAGCACATGAAATGGCGAGTAAAATGCACTATTAAACTTCTATGATAGGGCAAACAGAGTCCCGATTATATCATTTTATATTACGGTTAATATAAGAATTCAGCGTAATTCTATCACATTTGTTCAACTTACGTCGCTCCTATTTCAGGCAGCGTACTGGGCTAGGCGGCATCTTAAAGCGCGTGGAATGGCGAGTAAAGTGCACTATTAAACTTCTATGATAGGGCAATCAGAGACCCGATTAGATCATTTTATATATTGGTTAATATAAGAATTCAACGAAATTCTATCACATTTGTAAAATTTACGTCGCTCCTATTACAGATAGCTTATTGGGCTTAGCGGCATCTCAAAGCGCATGAAATGACGAGTGAAATGCACTATTAAACTTCTAGGGTAGGGCAAACAGAGACCCGATTAGGTCATTTTATATTATGGTTAATTTAACAATTCAGCAAAATTCTATCACATTTGTTCAATTTACGTCGTTCCTATTTCAGATAGCGTCCTGGGCTAAGCGGCATCTAAAAGCGCATGAAATGGCGAGTATAATGCACTATTATACTTCTAGGATAAGGCAAACAGAGACCCGATTAGGTCATTTTATATTACGGTTAATATAAGAATTCAGCGTAATTCTATCACATTTGTTCAACTTACGTCGTTCCTATTTCAGATAGCGTACTGGGCTAGGCGGCATCTTAAAGCGCGTGGAATGACGAGTGAAATGCACTATTAAACTTCTAGGGTAGGGCAAACAGAGACCCGATTAGGTCATTTTATATTATGGTTAATTTAACAATTCAGCAAAATTCTATCACATTTGTTCAATTTACGTCGTTCCTATTTCAGATAGCGTCCTGGGCTAAGCGGCATCTAAAAGCGCATGAAATGGCGAGTATAATGCACTATTATACTTCTAGGATAAGGCAAACAGAGACCCGATTAGGTCATTTTATATTACGGTTAGTATAACAATTCAGCGTAATTCTATCACATTTGTTCAACTTACGTCGTTCCTATTTCAGATAGCGTACTGGGCTAGGCGGCATCTTAAAGCGCGTGGAATGGCGAGTAAAGTGCACTATTAAACTTCTATGATAGGGCAATCAGAGACCCGATTAGATCATTTTATATATTGGTTAATATAAGAATTCAACGAAATTCTATCACATTTGTAAAATTTACGTCGCTCCTATTACAGATAGCTTATTGGGCTTAGCGGCATTTCAAAGCGCATGGAATGACGAGTGAAATGCACTATTAAACTTCTAGGGTAGGGCAAACAGTGACGCGATTAGATCATTTTATATTATGGTTAACTTAAGAAATCAGCAAAATTCTATCACATTTGCTCAATTTACGTCGCTCCTATTTCAGATAGCGTATTGGGCTAAGCGGTATCTCAAAGCGCATGAAATGGCGAGTAAAATGCAATACTAAACTTCTAGGATAAGGCAAACAGAGACCCGATTAGATTATTTTATATTACGGTTAATATAAGAATTCAGCGTAATTCTATCACATTTGTTCAACTTACGTCGCTGCTAATTTAGATAGCGTACTGGGCTAGGCGGCATCTTAAAGCGCATGAAATGGCGAATAAAATGCACTCTTAAATTTCTAGGCTAGGGCGAACAGAGACCCGATCAGATCATTTTACATTATGGTTCATAAAAGAATTCAGCGAAACTCTATCACATTTTTTCAACTTACGTCGCTCCTATTTCAGATAGCGTATTGGGCTAAGCGGCAGCTCAAAGCGCATGAAATGGCGAGTAAAATGCAATATTAAGCTTCTAGGGTAGGGCAAACAGACACCCGATTAGATCATCATATATTATGGTTAATTTAAGAATTCAGCAAAATTCTATCACATTTGTTCAATTTACGTCGCTCCTATTTCAGATAGCGTATTGGGCAAAGCGGCACCTCAAAGCGTATGAAATGGCGAATAAAATGCACTATTAAAGTTCTAGGCTAGGGCGAACAGAGATCCGATTAGATCATTTTACATTATGGTTAATAAAAGAGTTCAGCGAAATTCTATCACATTCGTTCAATTTACGTCGCTCCTATTTCAGATAGCATATTGGGCAAAGCGGCATCTCAAAGCGCATGAAATGACGAGTAAAATGCACTATTAAACTTCTAGGGTAGGGCAAGCAGAGACTCGATTAGATCATTTTATATTATGGTTAATTTAAGAATTCAACAAAATTCTATCACATTCGTTCAATTTAGGTCGCTCCTATTTCAGATAGCGTATTGGGCTAAGCGGCATCTCAAAGCGCATGAAATGGCGAGTGAAATGCACTATATGACTTCTATGGTAGGGCGAACAGAGACCCGATTAGATCATTTTACATTGAGGTTAATATAATAATTCACAGAAATTCTATCACATTTGTTCAATTTACGTCGCTCCTATTTCAGATAGCGTATTGGGCTATGCGGCATCTCAAAGCGCATGAAATGGCGAGTAAAATGCACTATTAAACTTCTAGGCTAGGGCGAACAGAGACCAGATTAGATCATTTTACATTCTGGTTAATAAAATAATTCAGCGAAATTCTATCACCTTTGTTCAACTTTCGTCGCTCCTATTTCAGATAGCGTATTGGGCTAAGCGGCATCTCAAAGCGCATGAAATGGCGAGTAAAATGCACTATTAAACTTCTAGGGTAGTGCAAACAGAGACCCGATTAGATCATTTTATATTATGGTTAATTTAAGAATTCAGCAAAATTCTGTCACATTTGTTCAATTTACGTCGCTCCTATTTCGGATAGCGTACTGGGCGAGGCGGCATCCTAAAGCGCGTGTAGTGGCGAGTAAAATGCACTATTAATCTTCTATGATAGGGCAATCAGAGACCCGATTAGATCATTTTATATTTTGGTTAATATAAGAATTCAGCGAAATTCTATCACATTTGTTCAATTTACGTCGCTCGTATTTCAGATAGCGTATTGGGCTAAGCGGCATCTCGAAGCGCATGAAATGGCGAGGAAAATGCACTATTAAACGTCTAGGGTAGGGCAAACAGAGACCCGATTAGATCATTTTATGTTATGGTTAATTTACGAATTCAGCAAAATTCTATCAGATTTGTTCAATTTACGTCGCTCCTATTTCAGATAGCGTACTGGGCTAGGCGGCAACTTAAAGCGCGTGGAATGGCGAGTAAAATGCACTATTAAACTTCTATGATAGGGCAATCAGTGACCCGAGTAGATCATTTTATATTATGGTTAATTTAAGAATTCAGCAAAATTCTGTCACATTTGTTCAATTTACGTCGCTCCTATTTCGGATAGCGTACTGGGCGAGGCGGCATCCTAAAGCGCGTGGAGTGGCGAGTAAAATGCACTATTAATCTTCTATGATAGGGCAATCAGAGACCCGATTAGATCATTTTATATTTTGGTTAATATAAGAATTCAGCGAAATTCTATCACATTTGTTCAATTTACGTCGCTCGTATTTCAGATAGCGTATTGGGCTAAGCGGCATCTCGAAGCGCATGAAATGGCGAGGAAAATGCACTATTAAACGTCTAGGGTAGGGCAAACAGGGACCCGATTAGATCATTTTACGTTATGGTTAATTTAAGAATTCAGCAAAATTCTATCACATTTGTTCAATTTACGTCACTCCTATTTCAGATAGCGTACTGGGCTAGGCGGCATCTTGAAGCGCGTGGAATGGCGAGTAAAGTGCACTACTAAACTTCTATGGTAGTTCGAACAGAGACCCGATTAGATCATTTTATATTATGGTTAATTTAAGAATTCAGCAAAATTCTATCACTCTTGTTCAATTTACGTCGCTCGTATTTCAGATAGCGTACTGGGCTAGGCGGCATCTTAAAGCGCGTGGAATGGCGAGTAAGATGCACTATTAAACTTCTAGGCTAGGGCGAACAGAGACCCGATCAGATCATTTTACATTATGGTTAATAAAAGAATTCAGCGAAATTCTATCACATTTGTTCAACTTACGTCGCTCCTATTTCAGATAGCGTATTGGGCTAAGCGGTATCTCAAAGCGCATGAAATGGCGAGTAAAATGCACTATTAGATTTCTATGGTAGGGCGTACAGAGACCCGATTAGATCATTTTATATTATGGTTAATTTAAGAATTCAGCAAAATTCTATCACATTTGTTCAATTTACGTCGCTCCTATTTCAGATACCGTACTGGGCTCGGCGGCATCTTAAAGCGCGTGGAATGGCGAGTGAAATGCACTATTAGACTTCTATGGTAGGGCAAACAGAGACCCGATTAGATCATTTTATATTATGGTTAATTTAAGATTTCAGCGAAATTCTATCACATTTGTTCAATTTACGTCGCTCCTATTTCAGATAGCGTATTGGGCTAAGCGGCATCTCAAAGCGCATGAAATGGCGAGTAAAATGCACTATCAAACTTCTAGGATAAGGCAAACAGAGACCCGATTAGATCATTTTATATTACGGTTAATATAAGAATTCAGCGTAATTCTATCACATTTGTTCAACTTACGTCGCTCCTATTTCAGATAGCGTATTGGGCTAAGCGGCATCTCAAAGCGCATGAAATTGCGAGTAAAATGCACTATCAAACTTCTAGGATAAGGCAAACAGAGACCCGATTAGATCATTTTATATTACGGTTAATATAAGAATTCAGCGTAATTCTATCACATTTGTTCAACTTACGTCGCTCCTATTTCAGGTAGCGTATTGGGCTAGGCGGCATGTCAAAGCGCATGAAATGACGAGTGAAATGCACTATTAAACTTCTAGGGTAGGGCAATCAGTGACCCGATTAGATCATTTTATATTACGGTTAATATAAGAATTCAGCGTAATTCTATCACATTTGTTCAATTTACGTCGCTCATATTTCTGATAGCGAACTGGGCTATGCGGCATCTTAAAGGGCGCGGAATGGCGAGTAAAATGCACTATGAAACTTCTAAGGTAGGGAAACCAGAGACCCGATTAGATCATTTTATATTATGGTTAATTTAAGAATTCAGCAAAATTCTATGACATTTGTTCAATTTACATCGCTCCTATTTCAGATAGCGTATTGGGCTAAGCGGCATCTCAAAGCGCATGAAATGACTAGTGAAATGCACTATTAAACCTCTAGGGTGGGGCGAACAGAGACTCGATTAGATCAATTTACATTAATGTTAATATGAGAATTCAGCGAAATTCTATCACATTTTTATTCAATTTACGTCGCTCATACTTCAGATAGCGTATTGGGCTAAGCGGCATCTTAAAGCGCAAGAAATGGCGAGTAAAATTCACTACTAAACTTCTAGGGTAGGGCAAACAGAGACCCGAATAGATCATTTTATATTATGGTTAATTTAAGAATTCAGCGAAATTCTATCACATTTGTTCAATTTACGTCGCTCCTATTTCAGATAGCGTTTTGGGCTACGCGGCATCTCAAAGCGCATGAAATGGCGAGTACAATGCACTATTAAACTTCTAGGGTAAGGCAAACAGAGACCCGATTAGATCATTTTATATTACGGTTAATATAAGAATTCAGCGTAATTCTATCACATTTGTTCAACTTACGTCGCTCCTATTTCAGATAGCGTACTGGGCTAGACGGCATCTCAAAGCGCATGAAATGGCGAATAAAATGCACTATTAAACTTGTAGGCTAGGGCGAACAGAGACCCGATTAGATCATTTTACATTAAGGTTAATATAAGAATTCAGGGAAATTCTATAACATTTGTTCAATTTACGTCGCTCCTATTTCAGATAGCGTATTGGGCTAAGCGCCATCTCAAAGCGCATGAAATTGCGAGTGAAATGCACTATTAAACTTCTAGGGTAGGGCGAAGAGAGACCCGATTAGATCATTTTACATTAAGGTTAATATAAGTATTCAGGGAAATTCTATCACATTTGTTCAATTTACGTCGCTCCTATTTCAGATAGCGTATTGGGCTAAGCAGCATCTCAAAGCCCATGAAATGGCGAGTAAAATGTACTGTTAAACATCTAGGGTAGGGCAAACAGAGACCCGATTAGAACATTTCATATTATGGTTTATTTAAGAATTCATAAAAATTCTATCACATTTGTTCAATTTACGTCGCTCCTATTTCAGATAGCGTACTGGCCTAGGCGGAATCATAAAGCGCGTGGATTGACGAGTAAAATGCACTATTAAACTTCTCTGGTAGGACTATCAGAGACCCGATTAGATCATTTTATATTTTGGTTAATATAAGAATTCAGCGAAATTCTATCACATTTGTTCAACTTACGTCGCTCCTATTTCAGATAGCGTATTGGGCTAAGCGGCATCTCAAAGCGCATGAAATGGCGACTAAAATGCTATATTAAACTTCTAGGGTAGGGCAAGCAGAGACCCGATTAGATCATTTTATATTATGGTTAATTTAAGAATTCAGCAAAATTCTATCGCATTTGTTCAATTTACGTCGCTCCTATTTCAGATAGCGTATTGGGCTAAGCGGCATCTCAAAGCGCATGAAATGGCCAGTAGAATGCACTACTAAACTTCAATGATAGGGCAATCAGAGACCCGATTAGATCATTTTATATTTTGTTTAATATAAGATTTCAGGGAAATTCTATCACATTTGTTCAATTTACGTCGCTCCTATGTCAGATAGCGTGTTGGGCTAAGCGGCATCTCAAAGCGCATGAAATGGCGAGTAAAATGCAATACTAAACTTCTAGGATAAGGCAAACAGAGACCCGATTAGATCATTTTATATTTTGGTTCATATAAGAATTCAGCGAAATTCTATCACATTTGTTCAACTTACGTCGCTCCTATTTCAGATAGCGTATTGGGATAAGCGGCATCTCAAAGCGCATGAAATGCCGAGTAAAATGCACAATTAAACTACTAGGGTAGGGCAAACAGAGACCCGATTAGATCATTTTATATTGTGGTTTATTTATGCATTCAGCAAAATTCTATCACATTTGTTCAATTTACGTCGCTCCTATTTCAGATAGCGTATTGGGCTAAGCGGCATCTCAAAGCGCATGAAATGACTAGTGAAATGCACTATTAAACCTCTAGGGTGGGGCGAACAGAGACTCGATTAGATCAATTTACATTAATGTTAATATGAGAATTCAGCGTAATTCTATCACATTTGTTCAACTTACGTCGCTCCTATTTCAGATAGCGTATTGGGCTAAGCGGCATCTCAAAGCGCATGAAATTGCGAGTAAAATGCACTATCAAACTTCTAGGATAAGGCAAACAGAGACCCGATTAGATCATTTTATATTACGGTTAATATAAGAATTCAGCGTAATTCTATCACATTTGTTCAACTTACGTCGCTCCTATTTCAGGTAGCGTATTGGGCTAGGCGGCATGTCAAAGCGCATGAAATGACGAGTGAAATGCACTATTAAACTTCTAGGGTAGGGCAATCAGTGACCCGATTAGATCATTTTATATTACGGTTAATATAAGAATTCAGCGTAATTCTATCACATTTGTTCAATTTACGTCGCTCATATTTCTGATAGCGAACTGGGCTATGCGGCATCTTAAAGGGCGCGGAATGGCGAGTAAAATGCACTATGAAACTTCTAAGGTAGGGAAACCAGAGACCCGATTAGATCATTTTATATTATGGTTAATTTAAGAATTCAGCAAAATTCTATGACATTTGTTCAATTTACATCGCTCCTATTTCAGATAGCGTATTGGGCTAAGCGGCATCTCAAAGCGCATGAAATGACTAGTGAAATGCACTATTAAACCTCTAGGGTGGGGCGAACAGAGACTCGATTAGATCAATTTACATTAATGTTAATATGAGAATTCAGCGAAATTCTATCACATTTTTATTCAATTTACGTCGCTCATACTTCAGATAGCGTATTGGGCTAAGCGGCATCTCAAAGCGCAAGAAATGGCGAGTAAAATTCACTACTAAACTTCTAGGGTAGGGCAAACAGAGACCCGAATAGATCATTTTATATTATGGTTAATTTAAGAATTCAGCGAAATTCTATCACATTTGTTCAATTTACGTCGCTCCTATTTCAGATAGCGTTTTGGGCTACGCGGCATCTCAAAGCGCATGAAATGGCGAGTACAATGCACTATTAAACTTCTAGGGTAAGGCAAACAGAGACCCGATTAGATCATTTTATATTACGGTTAATATAAGAATTCAGCGTAATTCTATCACATTTGTTCAACTTACGTCGCTCCTATTTCAGATAGCGTACTGGGCTAGACGGCATCTCAAAGCGCATGAAATGGCGAATAAAATGCACTATTAAACTTGTAGGCTAGGGCGAACAGAGACCCGATTAGATCATTTTACATTAAGGTTAATATAAGAATTCAGGGAAATTCTATAACATTTGTTCAATTTACGTCGCTCCTATTTCAGATAGCGTATTGGGCTAAGCGCCATCTCAAAGCGCATGAAATTGCGAGTGAAATGCACTATTAAACTTCTAGGGTAGGGCGAAGAGAGACCCGATTAGATCATTTTACATTAAGGTTAATATAAGTATTCAGGGAAATTCTATCACATTTGTTCAATTTACGTCGCTCCTATTTCAGATAGCGTATTGGGCTAAGCAGCATCTCAAAGCCCATGAAATGGCGAGTAAAATGTACTGTTAAACATCTAGGGTAGGGCAAACAGAGACCCGATTAGAACATTTCATATTATGGTTTATTTAAGAATTCATAAAAATTCTATCACATTTGTTCAATTTACGTCGCTCCTATTTCAGATAGCGTACTGGGCTAGGCGGAATCATAAAGCGCGTGGATTGACGAGTAAAATGCACTATTAAACTTCTCTGGTAGGACTATCAGAGACCCGATTAGATCATTTTATATTTTGGTTAATATAAGAATTCAGCGAAATTCTATCACATTTGTTCAACTTACGTCGCTCCTATTTCAGATAGCGTATTGGGCTAAGCGGCATCTCAAAGCGCATGAAATGGCGACTAAAATGCTATATTAAACTTCTAGGGTAGGGCAAGCAGAGACCCGATTAGATCATTTTATATTATGGTTAATTTAAGAATTCAGCAAAATTCTATCGCATTTGTTCAATTTACGTCGCTCCTATTTCAGATAGCGTATTGGGCTAAGCGGCATCTCAAAGCGCATGAAATGGCCAGTAGAATGCACTACTAAACTTCAATGATAGGGCAATCAGAGACCCGATTAGATCATTTTATATTTTGTTTAATATAAGATTTCAGGGAAATTCTATCACATTTGTTCAATTTACGTCGCTCCTATGTCAGATAGCGTGTTGGGCTAAGCGGCATCTCAAAGCGCATGAAATGGCGAGTAAAATGCAATACTAAACTTCTAGGATAAGGCAAACAGAGACCCGATTAGATCATTTTATATTTTGGTTCATATAAGAATTCAGCGAAATTCTATCACATTTGTTCAACTTACGTCGCTCCTATTTCAGATAGCGTATTGGGATAAGCGGCATCTCAAAGCGCATGAAATGCCGAGTAAAATGCACAATTAAACTACTAGGGTAGGGCAAACAGAGACCCGATTAGATCATTTTATATTGTGGTTTATTTATGCATTCAGCAAAATTCTATCACATTTGTTCAATTTACGTCGCTCCTATTTCAGATAGCGTATTGGGCTAAGCGGCATCTCAAAGCGCATGAAATGACTAGTGAAATGCACTATTAAACCTCTAGGGTGGGGCGAACAGAGACTCGATTAGATCAATTTACATTAATGTTAATATGAGAATTCAGCGTAATTCTATCACATTTGTTCAACTTACGTCGCTCCTATTTCAGGTAGCGTACTGGGCTTGGCGGCATCTTAAAGTGCGCGGAATGGCGAGTAACATGCACTATTAAACTTCTAGGATAAGGCAAACAGAGACCCGATTAGATCATTTTATATTTTGGTTAATATAAGAATTCAGCGAAATTCTATCACATTTGTTCAATTTACGTCGCTCATATTTCTGATAGCGAACTGGGCTATGCGGCATCTTAAAGGGCGCGGAATGGCGAGTAAAATGCACTATTAAACTTCTATGCTAGGGCAATCAGAGACCCGATTAGATCATTTTATATTTTGGTTAATATAAGAATTCAGTGAAATTCTATCACATTTGTTCAATTTACGTCGCTCCAATTTCAGATAGCGTATTAGGCAAAGCGGCATCTCAAAGCGTATGAAATGGCGAATAAAATGCACTATTAAAGTTCTAGGCTAGGGCGAACAGAGATCCGATTAGATCATTTTACATTATGGTTAATAAAAGAATTCAGCGAAATTCTATCACATTTGTTCAACTTATATCGCTCCTATTTCAGATAGCGTATGAGGCTAAGCGGCATCTCAAAGCGCATGAAATGACGAGTAAAATGCACTATTAAAGTTCTAGGGTTGGGCAAACAGAGACCCGATTAGATCATTTTATATTGTGGTTAATATAAGAATTCAGCGTAATTCTATCACACTTGTTCAATTTACGTCGCTCCTATTTCAGATAGCGTATTGGGCTAAGCGGCATTTCAAAGCGCATGAAATGGCGAGTAAAATGCCCTATTAAACTTCTAGGATAAGTCAACCAGAGACCCGATTAGATCATTTTATATTATGGTTAATTTAAGATGTCAGCAAAATTTTATCACATCAGTTCAATTTACGTCGCTCCTATTTCAGATAGCGTACTGGGCTAGGCGGCATCTTAAAGCGCGTGGAATGGCCAGTAGAATGCACTACTAAACTTCAATGATAGGGCAATCAGAGACCCGATTAGATCATTTTATATTTTGTTTAATATAAGATTTCAGGGAAATTCTATCACATTTGTTCAATTTACGTCGCTCCTATGTCAGATAGCGTGTTGGGCTAAGCGGCATCTCAAAGCGCATGAAATGGCGAGTAAAATTCACTACTAAACTTCTAGGGTAGGGCAAACAGAGACCCGAATAGATCATTTTATATTATGGTTAATTTAAGAATTCAGCGTAATTCTATCACATTTGTTCAACTTACGTCGCTCCTATTTCAGGTAGCGTACTGGGCTTGGCGGCATCTTAAAGTGCGCGGAATGGCGAATAAAATGCACTATTAAACTTGTAGGCTAGGGCGAACAGAGACCCGATTAGATCATTTAAATTAAGGTTAATATAAGAATTCAGGGAAATTCTATCACATTTGTTCAATTTACGTCGCTCCTATTTCAGATAGCGTATTGGGCTGAGCGGCATCTCAAAGCGCATGAAATGGCGAGTAGAATGCACTATTAAACTTCTAGGGTAGGGCAAACAGAGACCCGATTAGATCATTTTATGTTACGTTTAATTTGAGAATTCAGCAAAATTCTATCACAATTGTTCAATTTACGTCGCTCCTATTTCCGATAGCGTACTGGGCTTGGCTGCATCTTAAAGCGCGTGGAAGGGCGAGTAAAATGCACTTCTAAACTTCTATGATAGGGCAATCAGACACCCGATTAGGTCATTTAATATTATGGTTAATTCAAGATGTCAGCAAAATTCTATCACATTTGTTCAATTTACGTCGCTCCTATTTCAGATAGCGTACTGGGCTAGGCGGAATCTTAAAGCGCGTGGATTGGCGAGTAAAATGCACTATTAAACTTCTAGGGTAGGGCAAACAGAGACCCGATTAGATCATTTTATATTATTGTTTATTTAAGAATTCAGCCAAATTCTATCACATTCGTTCAATTTACGTCGCTCCTATTTCAGATAGTGTATTGGGCTAAGCGCCATCTCAAAGCGCATGAAATGGCGAGTAAAATGCACTATTAAACTTCTAGGGTAGGGCAAACAGAGACCCGATTAGATCATTTTATATTATGGTTAATTTAAGAATTCAGCCAAATTCTATCACATTTGTTCAATTTACGTCGCTCCTATTTCAGATAGCGTACTGGGCTAGGCGGAATCTTAAAGCGCGTGGATTGTCGAGTAAAATGCACTATTAAACTTCTCTGGTAGGACTATCAGAGACCCGATTAGATCATTTTATATTTTGGTTAATATAAGAATTCAGCGAAATTCTATCACATTTGTTCAACTTACGTCGCTCCTATTTCAGATAGCGTATTGGGCTAAGCAGCATCTCAAAGCGCATGAAATGACGAGTGAAATGCACTATTAATCTTCAAGGGTAGGGCGAACAGAGACCCGATTAGAACATTTTCCATTAAGGTTAATATAAGAATTCAGCGAAATTCTCTCACATTTGTTCAATTTACGTCGCTCCTATTTCAGATAGCTTATTGGGCAAAGCGGCATCTCAAAGCGCAAGAAATGGCGAGTAAAATGCACTATTAAACTTCTAGGGTAGGGCAAACAGAGATCCGATTAGATCATTTTATGTTATGGTTAATTTAAGAATTCAGCGAAATTCTATCACATTTGTTCAATTTACGTCGCTCCAATTTCAGATAGCGTACTGGGCTAGGCGGCATCTTAAAGCGCGTGGAATGGCGAGCTAAAGGCACTATTAAACTTCTATGATAGGGCAATCAGAGACCCGACTAGACCATTTTATATTTTGGTTAATATAAGAATTCAGCGAAATTCTATCACATTTGTTCAATTTACGTCGCTCCTATTTCAGATAGCTTATTGGGATAAGCGGCATCTCAAAGCGCATGAAATGACGAGTGCAATGCACTATTAAACTTCTAGGGTAGGGCAAACAGAGACCCGATTAGATCATTTTATATTATGGTTAATTTAAGAATTCAGCCAAATTCTATCACATTTGTTCAATTTACGTCGCTCCTATTGCAGATATCGTATTGGGCTAAGCGGCATCTCAAAGCGCATGAAATGGCGAGTAAAATGCACTACTAAACTTCTAGGGTAGGGCGAACAAAGGCCCGATTAGATCATTTTACATTAAGGTTAATATAAGAATTCAGGGAAATTCTATTACATTTGTTCAATTTACGTCGCTCCTATTTCAGATAGCGGATTGGGCTAAGCGCCATCTCAAAGCGCATGAAATTGCGAGTGAAATGCACTATTAAACTTCTAGGGTAGGGCGAACAGAGACCCGATTAGATCATTCTACATTAAGGTTAATATAAGTATTCAGGGAAATTCTATCACATTTGTTCAATTTACGTCGCTCCTATTTCATATAGCGTATTGGGCTAAGCAGCATCTCAAAGCCCATGAAATAGCGAGTAAAATGCACTAGTAATCTTCTAGGGTAGGGCGAACAGAGATCCGATTAGATCATTTTATATTACGGTTAATATAAGAGTTCAGCGTAATTCTATCACATTTGTTCAACATACGTCGCTCCTATTTCAGATAGCGTACTGGGCTAGGCGGCATCTTAAAGCGCGTGGAAGGGCGAGTAAAATGCACTTCTAAACTTCTATGATAGGGCAATCAGAGTCCCGTTTAGATCATTTTATATTTTGTTCAATATAAGATTTCAGGGAAATTCTATCACATTTGTTGAATTTACGTCGCTCCTATTTCAGATAGCGTATTGGGCTAAGCGGCATCTCAAAGCGCATTAAATGACGAGAGAAATGCACTATTAAACTTCTTGGGTAGGGCAAACAGAGACCCGATTAGATCATTTTATATTATGGTTAATTCAAGATGTCAGCAAAATTCTATCACATTTGTTCAATTTACGTCGCTCCAATTTCAGATAGCGTACTGGGCTAGACGGCATCTTAAAGCGCATGAAATGACGAGTGAAATGCACTATTAAACTACTATGATAGGGCAATCAGAGACACGACTAGATCATTTTATATTGTGGTTTATTTAAGCATTCAGCAAAATTCTATCACATTTGTTCAATTTACGTCGCTCCTATTTCAGATAGCGTATTGGGCTAAGCGGCATCTCAAAGCGCATGAAATGGCGAGTAAAATGCACTATCAAACTTCTAGGATAAGGCAAATAGAGACCCGATTAGATTATTTTATATTACGGTTAATATAAGAATTCAGCGTAATTCTATCACATTTGTTCAACTTACGTCGCTCCTATTTCAGGTAGCGTACTGGGCTTGGCGGCATCTTAAAGTGCGCGGAATGGCGAGTAACATGCACTATTAAACTTCTAGGATAAGGCAAACAGAGACCCGATTAGATCATTTTATATTTTGGTTAATATAAGAATTCAGCGAAATTCTATCACATTTGTTCAATTTACGTCGCTCATATTTCTGATAGCGAACTGGGCTATGCGGCATCTTAAAGGGCGCGGAATGGCGAGTAAAATGCACTATTAAACTTCTATGCTAGGGCAATCAGAGACCCGATTAGATCATTTTATATTTTGGTTAATATAAGAATTCAGTGAAATTCTATCACATTTGTTCAATTTACGTCGCTCCAATTTCAGATAGCGTATTAGGCAAAGCGGCATCTCAAAGCGTATGAAATGGCTAATAAAATGCACTGTTAAAGTTCTAGGCTAGGGCGAACAGAGATCAGATTAGATCATTTTACATTATGGTTAATAAAAGAATTCAGCGAAATTCTATCACATTTGTTCAACTTATATCGCTCCTATTTCAGATAGCGTATGAGGCTAAGCGGCATCTCAAAGCGCATGAAATGACGAGTAAAATGCACTATTAAAGTTCTAGGGTTGGGCAAACAGAGACCCGATTAGATCATTTTATATTTTGGTTAATATAAGAATTCAGTGAAATTCTATCACATTTGTTCAATTTACGTCGCTCCAATTTCAGATAGCGTATTAGGCAAAGCGGCATCTCAAAGCGTATGAAATGGCTAATAAAATGCACTGTTAAAGTTCTAGGCTAGGGCGAACAGAGATCAGATTAGATCATTTTACATTATGGTTAATAAAAGAATTCAGCGAAATTCTATCACATTTGTTCAACTTATATCGCTCCTATTTCAGATAGCGTATGAGGCTAAGCAGCATCTCAAAGCGCATGAAATGACGAGTAAAATGCACTATTAAAGTTCTAGGGTTGGGCAAACAGAGACCCGATTAGATCATTTTATATTGTGGTTAATATAAGAATTCAGCGTAATTCTATCACACTTGTTCAATTTACGTCGCTCCTATTTCAGATAGCGTATTGGGCTAAGCGGCATCTCAAAGCGCATGAAATGGCGAGTAAAATGCACTATTAATCTTCTAGGGTAAGGCAACCAGAGACCCGATTAGATCATTCTATATCATATACGGTGAATATAAGAATTCAGCGTAAGTCTATCACATTTGTTCAATTTACGTCGCTCCTATTTCAGATAGCTTATTGGGCTAAGCGGCATCTCAAAGCGCATGAAATGACGAGTGAAATGCTCTATTGAACTTCTAGGGTAGGGCAAACAGAGACCCGACTAGATCATTTTATATTGTGGTTTATTTAAGCATTCAGCAAAATTCTATCACATTTGTTCAATTTACGTCGCTCCTATTTCAGATAGCGTATTGGGCTAAGCGGCATCTCAAAGCGCATGAAATGGCGAGTAAAATGCACTATCAAACTTCTAGGATAAGGCAAACAGAGACCCGATTAGATTATTTTATATTACGGTTAATATAAGAATTCAGCGTAATTCTATCACATTTGTTCAACTTACGTCGCTCCTATTTCAGGTAGCGTACTGGGCTTGGCGGCATCTTAAAGTGCGCGGAATGGCGAGTAACATGCACTATTAAACTTCTAGGATAAGGCAAACAGAGACCCGATTAGATCATTTTATATTTTGGTTAATATAAGAATTCAGCGAAATTCTATCACATTTGTTCAATTTACGTCGCTCATATTTCTGATAGCGAACTGGGCTATGCGGCATCTTAAAGGGCGCGGAATGGCGAGTAAAATGCACTATTAAACTTCTATGCTAGGGCAATCAGAGACCCGATTAGATCATTTTATATTTTGGTTAATATAAGAATTCAGTGAAATTCTATCACATTTGTTCAATTTACGTCGCTCCAATTTCAGATAGCGTATTGGGCAAAGCGGCATCTCAAAGCGTATGAAATGGTGAATAAAATGCACTATTAAAGTTCTAGGCTAGGGCGAACAGAGATCCGATTAGATCATTTTATATTATCGTTAATTCAAGATGTCAGCAAAATTCTATCACATTTGTTCAATTTACGTCGCTCCAATTTCAGATAGCGTACTGGGCTAGGCGGCATCTTAAAGCGCATGAAATGACGAGTGAAATGCACTATTAAACTACTATGATAGGGCAATCAGACACCCGACTAGATCATTTTATATTTTGGTTAATATAAGAATTCAGCGAAATTCTATCACAATTGTTCAATTTACGTCGCTCCTATTTCAGATAGCGTATTGGGCTAAGCGGCATCTCAAAGCGCATGAAATGGCAAGTAAAATGCACTATTAATCTTCTAGGGTAAGGCAACCAGAGACCCGATTATATCATTCTATATCATATACGGTTAATATAAGAATTCAGCGTAAGTCTATCACATTTGTTCAATTTACGTCGCTCCTATTTCAGATAGCTTATTGGGCTAAGCGGCATCTCAAAGCGCATGAAATGACGAGTGAAATGCACTATTGAACTTCTAGGGTAGGGCAAACAGAGACCCGACTAGATCATTTTATATTTTGGTTAATATAAGAATACAGTGAAATTCTATCACATTTGTTCAATTTACGTCGCTCATATTTCTGACAGCGAACTGGGCTATGCGGCATCTTAAAGGGCGCGGAATGGCGAGTAAAATGCACTATTAAACTTCTATGCTAGGGCAATCAGAGACCCGATTAGATCATTTTATATTTTGGTTAATATAAGAATTCAGTGAAATTCTATCACATTTGTTCAATTTACGTCGTTCCTATTTCAGATATCGTATTGGGCTAAGCGGCATCTCAAAGCGCATGAAATGGCGAGTAAAATGCAATACTAAACTTCTAGGATAAGGCAAACAGAGACCCGATTAGATCATTTTATATTTTGGTTCATATAAGAATTCAGCGAAATTCTATCACATTTGTTCAACTTACGTCGCTCCTATTTCAGATAGCGTATTGGGATAAGCGGCATCTCAAAGCGCATGAAATGGCGAGTAAAATGCACAATTAAACTACTAGGGTAGGGCAAACAGAGACCCGATTAGATCATTTTATATTGTGGTTTATTTAAGCATTCAGCAAAATTCTATCACATTTGTTCAATTTACGTCGCTCCTATTTCAGATAGCGTATTGGGCTAAGCGGCATCTCAAAGCGCATGAAATGGCGAGTAAGATGCACTATCAAACTTCTAGGATAAGGCAAACAGAGACCCGATTAGATCATTTTATATTACGGTTAATATAAGAATTCAGCGTAATTCTATCACATTTGTTCAACTTACGTCGCTCCTATTTCAGGTAGCGTACTGGGCTTGGCGGCATCTTAAAGTGCGCGGAATGGCGAGTAAAATGCACTATTAAACTTCTAGGATAAGGCAAACAGAGACCCGATTAGATCATTTTATATTTTGGTTAATATAAGAATTCAGCGAAATTCTATCACATTTGTTCAATTTACGTCGCTCATATTTCTGATAGCGAACTGGGCTATGCGGCATCTTAAAGGGCGCGGAATGGCGAGTAAAATGCACTATTAAACTTCTATGCTAGGGCAATCAGAGACCCGATTAGATCATTTTATATTTTGGTTAATATAAGAATTCAGTGAAATTCTATCACATTTGTTCAATTTACGTCGCTCCAATTTCAGATAGCGTATTGGGCAAAGCGGCATCTCAAAGCGTATGAAATGGTGAATAAAATGCACTATTAAAGTTCTAGGCTAGGGCGAACAGAGATCCGATTAGATCATTTTACATTATGGTTAATAAAAGAATTCAGCGAAATTCTATCACATTTGTTCAACTTATATCGCTCCTATTTCAGATAGCGTATGAGGCTAAGCGGCATCTCAAAGCGCATGAAATGACGAGTAAAATGCACTATTAAAGTTCTAGGGTTGGGCAAACAGAGACCCGATTAGATCATTTTATATTATGGTTAATTTAAGAGTTGAGCGAAATTCTATCACATTTGTTCAATTTACGTCGCTCCAATTTCAGATAGCGTATTGGGCTAAGCGGCATCTCAAAGCGCATGAAATGGCAAGTAAAATGCACTAGTAATCTTCTAGGGTAGGGCGAACAGAGATCCGATTAGATCATTTTATATTACGGTTAATATAAGAATTCAGCGTAATTCTATCACATTTGTTCAACATACGTCGCTCCTATTGCAGATATCGTATTGGGCTAAGCGGCATCTCCAAGCGCATGAAATGGCGAGTACAATGCACTGCTAAACTTCTAGGGTAGGGCGAATAAAGGCCCGATTAGATCATTTTACATTAAGGTTAATATAAGAATTCAGGGAAATTCTATCACATTTGCTCAATTTACGTCGCTCCTATTTCAGATAGCGTATTGGGCTAAGCAGCATCTCAAAGCCCATGAAATGGCGAGTAAAATGCACTGTTAAACATCTAGGGTAGGGCAAACAGAGACCCGATTAGAACATTTCATATTATGGTTTATTTAAGAATTCAGAAAAATTCTATCACATTTGTTCAATTTACGTCGCTCCTATTTCAGATAGCTTATTGTGCTAAGCGGCATCTCAAAGCGCATGAAATGACGAGTGAAATGCACTAGTAATCTTCTAGGGTAGGGCGAACAGAGATCCGATTAGATCATTTTATATTACGGTTAATATAAGAATTCAGCGTAATTCTATCACATTTGTTCAACATACGTCGCTCCTGCTTCAGATAGCGTACTGGGCTAGGCGGCATCTTAAAGCGCGTGGAAGGGCGAGTAAAATGCACTTCTAAACTTCTATGATAGGGCAATCAGAGACCCGATTAGGTCATTTAATATTATGGTTAATTCAAGATGTCAGCCAAATTCTATCACATTTGTTCAATTTACGTCGCTCCTATTGCAGATATCGTATTGGGCTAAGCGGCATCTCAAAGCGCATGAAATGGCGAGTAAAATGCACTGCTAAACTTCTAGGGTAGGGCGAACAAAGGCCCGATTAGATCATTTTACATTAAGGTTAATATAAGAATTCAGGGAAATTCTATTACATTTGTTCAATTTACGTCGCTCCTATTTCAGATAGCGGATTGGGCCAAGCGCCATCTCAAAGCGCATGAAATTGCGAGTGAAATGCACTATTAAACTTCTAGGGTAGGGCGAACAGAGACCCGATTAGATCATTTTACATTAAGGTTAATATAAGTATTCAGGGAAATTCTATCACATTTGTTTAATTTACGTCGCTCCTATTTCAGATAGCGTATTGGGCTAAGCAGCATCTCAAAGCCCATGAAATGGCGAGTAAAATGCACTATTAAACTTCTAGGGTAGGGCAAACAGACACCCGATTAGATCATTTCATATTATGGTTTATTTAAGAATTCAGAAAAATTCTATCACATTTGTTCAATTTACGTCGCTCCTATTTCAGATAGCTTATTGGGCTAAGCGGCATCTCAAAGCGCATGAAATGACGAGTGAAATGCACTAGTAATCTTCTAGGGTAGGGCGAACAGAGATCCGATTAGATCATTTTATATTACGGTTAATATAAGAGTTCAGCGTAATTCTATCACATTTGTTCAACATACGTCGCTCCTATTTCAGATAGCGTACTGGGCTAGGCGGCATCTTAAAGCGCATGAAATGACGAGTGAAATGCACTATTAAACTACTATGATAGGGCAATCAGAGACCCGACTAGATCATTTTATATTTTGGTTAATATAAGAATTCAGCGAAATTCTATCACAATTGTTCAATTTACGTCGCTCCTATTTCAGATAGCGTATTGGGCTAAGCGGCATCTCAAGGCGCATGAAATGGCGAGTAAAATGCACTATTGAACTTCTAGGGTAGGGCAAACAGAGACCCGATTAGATCATTTTATATTATGGTTAATTTAAGAATTCAGCCAAATTCTATCACATTTGTTCAATTTACGTCGCTCCTATTTCAGATAGCGTATTGGGCTAAGCGGCATCTCAAAGCGCATGAAATGGCGAGTAAAATGCACTATTGAACTTCTAGGGTAGGGCAAACAGAGGACCGATTAGATCATTTTACATTAAGGTTAACATAAGAATTCAGGGAAATTCTATCACATTTGTTCAATTTACGTCGCTCCTATTCCAGATAGCGTATTGGGCTATGCGGCACCTTAAAGCACATGAAATGGCGAGTAAAATGCACTATTAAACTTCTATGATAGGGCAAACAGAGACCCGACTATATCATTTTATATTACGGTTAATATAAGAATTCAGCGTAATTCTATCACATTTGTTCAACTTACGTCGCTCCTACTTCGGGTAGCGTACTGGGCTAGGCGGCATCTTAAAGCGCGTGGAATGGCGAGTAAAATGCACTATTAAACTTCTAGGATAAGGCAAACAGAGACCCGATTAGATCATTTTATATTTTGGTTCATATAAGAATTCAGCGAAATTCTATCACATTTGTTCAACTTACGTCGCTCCTATTTCAGATAGCGTGTTGGTCTAAGCGGCATCTCAAAGCGCATGAAATGGCGAGTCAAATGCAATACTAAACTTCTAGGATAAGGCAAACAGAGACCCGATTAGATCATTTTATATTTTGGTTCATATAAGAATTCAGCGAAATTCTATCACATTTGTTCAACTTACGTCGCTCCTATTTCAGACAGCGTATTGGGATAAGCGGCATCTCAAAGCGCATGAAATGGCGAGTAAAATGCACAATTAAACTACTAGGGTAGGGCAAACAGAGACCCGATTAGATCATTTTATATTGTGGTTTATTTAAGCATTCAGCAAAATTCTATCACATTTGTTCAATTTACGTCGCTCCTATTTCAGATAGCGTATTGGGCTAAGCGGCATCTCAAAGCGCATGAAATGGCGAGTAAAATGCACTATCAAACTTCTAGGATAAGGCAAACAGAGACCCGATTAGATCATTTTATATTACGGTTAATATAAGAATTCAGCGTAATTCTATCACATTTGTTCAACTTACGTCGCTCCTATTTCAGGTAGCGTACTGGGCTGGGCGGCATCTTAAAGTGCGCGGAATGGCGAGTAAAATGCACTATTAAACTTCTAGGATAAGGCAAACAGAGACCCGATTAGATCATTTTATATTTTGGTTAATATAAGAATTCAGCGAAATTCTATCACATTTGTTCAATTTACGTCGCTCATATTTCTGATAGCGAACTGGGCTATGCGGCATCTTAAAGGGCGCGGAATGGCGAGTAAAATGCACTATTAAACTTCTATGCTAGGGCAATCAGAGACCCGATTAGATCATTTTATATTTTGGTTAATATAAGAATTCAGTGAAATTCTATCACATTTGTTCAATTTACGTCGCTCCAATTTCAGATAGCGTATTGGGCAAAGCGGCATCTCAAAGCGTATGAAATGGCGAATAAAATGCACTATTAATGTTCTAGGCTAGGGCGAACAGAGATCCGATTAGATCATTTTACATTATGGTTAATAAAAGAATTCAGCGAAATTCTATCACATTTGTTCAACTTATATCGCTCCTATTTCAGATAGCGTATGAGGCTAAGCGGCATCTCAAAGCGCATGAAATGACGAGTAAAATGCACTATTAAAGTTCTAGGGTTGGGCAAACAGAGACCCGATTAGATCATTTTATATTATGGTTAATTTAAGAGTTGAGCGAAATTCTATCACATTTGTTCAATTTACGTCGCTCCTATTTCAGATAGCTTATTGGGCTAAGCGGCATCTGAAAGCGCATGAAATGGCGAGTGAAATGCACTATTAAACTTGTAGGGTAGGGCGAACAGAGACCCGATTAGATCATTTTACATTAAGGTTAATATAAGTATTCAGGGAAATTCTATCACATTTGTTCAATTTACGTCGCTGATATTTCAGATAGCGTATTGGGCTAAGCGGCATCTAAAAGCGCATGAAATGACGAGTGAAATGCACTATTAATCTTCAAGGGTAGGGCGAACAGAGACCCGATTAGAACATTTTACATTAAGGTTAATATAAGAATTCAGCGAAATTCTCTCACATTTGTTCAATTTACGTCGCTCCTATTTCAGATAGCTTATTGGGCAAAGCGGCATCTCAAAGCGCAAGAAATGAAGAGTAAGATGCACTATTAAACTTCTAGGGTAGGGCAAACAGAGACCCGATTAGATCATTTTATGTTATGGTTAATTTAAGAATGCAGCGAAATTCTATCACATTTGTTCAATTTACGTCGCTCCAATTTCAGATAGCGTACTGTGCTAGGCGGCATCTTAAAGCGCGTGGAATGGCGAGCTAAATGCACTATTAAACTTCTATGATAGGGCAATCAGGGACCCGACTAGATCATTTTATATTTTGGTTAATATAAGAATTCAGCGAAATTCTATCACATTTGTTCAATTTACGTCGCTCCTATTTCAGATAGCTTATTGGGCTAAGCGGCATCTCAAAGCGCATGAAATGACGAGTGAAATGCACTATTAAACTTCTAGGGTAGGGCAAACAGAGACCCGATTAGATCATTTTATATTATGGTTAATTTAAGAATTCAGAAAAATTCTATCACATTTGTTCAATTTACGTCGCTGCTATTCCAGATAGCTTATTGTGCGTAGCGGCATCTCAAAGCGCATGAAATGACGAGTGAAATGCACTAGTAATCTTCTAGGGTAGGGCGAACAGAGATCCGATTAGATCATTTTATATTACGGTTAATATAAGAATTCAGCGTAATTCTATCACATTTGTTCAACATACGTCGCTCCTATTTCAGATAGCGTACTGGGCTAGGCGGCATCTTAAAGCGCGTGGAAGGGCGAGTAAAATGCACTTCTAAACTTCTATGATAGGGCAATCAGAGACCCGATTAGGTCATTTAATATTATGGTTAATTCAAGATGTCAGCAAAATTCTATCACATTTGTTCAACTTACGTCGCTCCAGTTTCAGATATCGTATTGGGCTAAGCGGCATCTCAGAGCGCATGAAATGGCGAGTAAAATGCACTGCTAAAGTTGTAGGGTAGGGCAAACAGGGACCCGATTAGATCATTTTATATTATCGTTAATTCAAGATGTCAGCAAAATTCTATCACGTTTGTTCAATTTACGTCGCTCCAATTTCAGATACCTTATTGGGCTAAGCGGCATCTCAAAGCGCATGAAATGACGAGTGAAATGCACTATGAAACTTCTAGGGTAGGGCGAACAGAGACCCGATTAGATCATTTTACATTAAGGTTAATATAAGTATTCAGGGAAATTCTATCACATTTGCTCAATTTACGTCGCTCCTATTTCAGATAGCGTATTGGGCTAAGCTGCATCTCAAAGCCCATGAAATGGCGAGTAAAATGCACTGTTAAACTTCTAGGGTAGGGCAAACAGAGACCCGATTAGATCATTTTATATTATGGTTAATAAAAGATGTCAGCAAAATTCTATCACATTTGTTCAAGTTACGTCGCTCCTATTTCAGATATCGTATTGGGCTAAGCGGCATCTCAAAGCGCATGAAATGACGAGTGAAATGCACTATTAATCTTCAAGGGTAGGGCGAACAGAGACCCGATTAGAACATTTTACATTAAGGTTAATATAAGAATTCAGCGAAATTCTCTCACATTTGTTCAATTTACGTCGCTCCTATTTCAGATAGCTTATTGGGCAAAGCGGCATCTCAAAGCGCAAGAAATGGCGAGTAAAATGCACTATTAAACTTCTAGGGTAGGGCAAACAGAGACCCGATTAGATCATTTTATGTTATGGTTAATTTAAGAATTCAGCGAAATTCTATCACATTTGTTCAATTTACGTCGCTCCAATTTCAGATAGCGTACTGTGCTAGGCGGCATCTTAAAGCGCGTGGAATGGCGAGCTAAATGCACTATTAAACTTCTATGATAGGGCAATCAGGGACCCGACTAGATCATTTTATATTTTGGTTAATATAAGAATTCAGCGAAATTCTATCACATTTGTTCAATTTACGTCGCTCCTATTTCAGATAGCTTATTGGGCTAGGCGGCATCTTAAAGCGCGTGGAATGGCGAGCTAAATGCACTATTAAACTTCTATGATAGGGCAATCAGGGACCCGACTAGATCATTTTATATTTTGGTTAATATAAGAATTCAGCGAAATTCTATCACATTTGTTCAAGTTACGTCGCTCCTATTTCAGATATCGTATTGGGCTAAGCGGCATCTCAAAGCGCATGAAATGACGAGTGAAATGCACTAGTAATCTTCTAGGGTAGGGCGAACAGAGATCCGATTAGATCATTTTATATTACGGTTAATATAAGAATTCAGCGTAATTCTATCACATTTGTTCAACATACGTCGCTCCTATTTCAGATAGCGTGCTGGGCTAGGCGGCATCTCAGAGCGCATGAAATGGCGAGTAAAATGCACTGCTAAACTTGTAGGGTAGGGCAAACAGGGACCCGATTAGATCATTTTATATTATCGTTAATTCAAGATGTCAGCAAGATTCTATCACATTTGTTCAATTTACGTCGCTCCAATTTCAGATAGCTTATTGGGCTAAGCGGCATCTCAAAGCGCATGAAATGACGAGTGAAATGCACTATTAAACTTCTAGGGTAGGGCGAACAGAGACCCGATTAGATCATTTTACATTAAGGTTAATATAAGTATTCAGGGAAATTCTATCACATTTGTTCAATTTACGTCGCTCCTATTTCAGATAGCGTATTGGGCTAAGCGGCATCTCAAAGAGCATGAAATGGCGAGTAAAATGCACTGTTAAACTTCTAGGGTAGGGCAAACAGAGACCCGATTAGATCATTTCATATTATGGTTTATTTAAGACTTCAGAAAAATTCTATCACATTTGTTCAATTTACGTCGCTCCTATTTCAGATAGCGTACTGGGCTAGGCGGAATCTTAAAGCGCGTGGATTGGCGAGTAAAATGCACTATTAAACTTCTATGATAGGGCAATCAGAGACCCGAGTAGATCATTTTATATTTTGGTTAATATAAGAATTCAGAAAAATTCTATCACATTTGTTCAATTTACGTCGCTGATATTTCAGATAGCGTATTGGGCTAAGCGGCATCTCAATGCGCAAGAAATGGCGAGTAAAATGCACTTTTAAACTTCTAGGATAAGGCAAACAGAGACCCGATTCGTTCATTTTATATTACGGTTAATATAAGAATTCAGCGTAATTCTATCACATTTTTTCAACGTACGTCGCTCCTATTTCAGATAGCGTACTGGGCTAGGCGGCATCTTAAAGCGCGTGGAATGGCGGGTGAAATGCACTATTAAACTTCTATGATAGGGCTATCAGAGACCCGATTAGATCATTTTATATTTTGGTTAATATAAGAATTCAGCGAAATTCTATCACATTTGTTCAACTTACGTCGCTCCTATTTCAGATAGCGTATTGGGCTAAGCGGCATCTCAAAGCGCATGAAATGACGAGTGAAATGCACTATTAATCTTCAAGGGTAGGGCGAACAGAGACCCGATTAGAACATTTTACATTAAGGTTAATACAAGAATTCAGCGAAATTCTCTCACATTTGTTCAATTTACGTCGCTCCTATTTCAGATAGCTTATTGGGCAAAGCGGCATCTCAAAGCGCAAGAAATGGCGAGTAAAATGCACTATTAAACTTCTAGGGTAGGGCAAACAGAGACCCGTTAGATCGTTTTATGTTATGGTTAATTTAAGAATTCAGCGAAATTCTATCACATTTGTTCAATTTACGTTGCTCCAATTTCAGATAGCGTACTGTGCTAGGCGGCATCTTAAAGTGTGTGGAAAGGCGAGCTAAATGCACTATTAAACTTCTATGATAGGGCAATCAGAGACCCGACTAGATCATTTTATATTTTGGTTAATATAAGAATTCAGCGAAATTCTATCACAATTGTTCAATTTACGTCGCTCCTATTTCAGAAAGCGTATTGGGCTAAGCGGCATCTCAAAGCGCACGAAATGACGAGTGAAAGGCGCTATTAAACTTCTAGGGTACGGCGAACAAAGATCCGATTAGATCATTTTACATTAAGGTTAATATAAGAATTCAGCGAAATTCTATCACATTTGTTCAACTTATATCGCTCCTATTTCAGATAGCGTATGAGGCTAAGCGGCATCTCAAAGCGCATGAAATGACGAGTAAAATGCACTATTGAAGTTCTAGGGTTGGGCAAACAGAGACCCGATTAGATCATTTTATATTACGGTTAATATAAGAATTCAGCGTAATTCTATCACATTTGTTCAACTTACGTCGCTCCTATTTCAGGTAGCGTACTGGGCTTGGCGGCATCTTAAAGTGCGCGGAATGGCGAGTAAAATGCACTATTAAACTTCTAGGATAAGGCAAACAGAGACCCGATTAGATCATTTTATATTTTGGTTAATATAAGAATTCAGCGAAATTCTATCACATTTGTTCAATTTACGTCGCTCATATTTCTGATAGCGAACTGGGCTATGCGGCATCTTAAAGGGCGCGGAATGGCGAGTAAAATGCACTATTAAACTTCTATGCTAGGGCAATCAGAGACCCGATTAGATCATTTTATATTTTGGTTAATATAAGAATTCAGTGAAATTCTATCACATTTGTTCAATTTACCTCGCTCCAATTTCAGATAGCGTATTGGGCAAACCGGCATCTCAAAGCGTATGAAATGGCGAATAAAATGCACTATTAAAGTTCTAGGCTAGGGCGAACAGAGATCCGATTAGATCATTTTACATTATGGTTAATAAAAGAATTGAGCGAAATTCTATCACATTTGTTCAACTTACGTCGCTCCTAATTTAGATATCGTACTGGGCTAGGCGGCATCTTAAAGCGCGTGGAATGGCAAGTAAAATGCACTGCTAAACATCTATGATAGGGCAATCAGAGACCCGATTAGATCATTTTATATTTTGTTTAATATAAGGTTTCAGGGAAATTCTATCACATTTGTTTAATTTACGTCGCTCATATTTCAGATAGCGTATTGGGCGAAGCGGCATCTCAATGCGCATGAAATGGCGAGTAAAATGCACTATTAAAGTTCTATGATAGGGCAATCAGAGACCCGATTAGATCATTTTATATTTTGGTTAATATAAGAATTCAGGGAAATTCTATCACATTTGTTCAATTTACGTCGCTCTTATTTCAGATAGCGTATTGGGCAAACCGGCATCTCAAAGCGTATGAAATGTCGAATAAAATGCACTATTAAAGTTCTAGGCTAGGGCGAACAGAGATCCGATTAGATCATTTTACATTATGGTTAATAAAACAATTCAGCGAAATTCTATCACATTTGTTCAACTTATATCGCTCCTATTTCAGATAGCGTATTGGGCTAAGCGGCATCTCAAAGCGCATGAAATGGCGAGTAAAATATACTATGAAACTTCTAGGATAAGGCAAACAGAGACCCGATTAGATCATTTTATATTACGGTTAATATAAGAATTCAGCGTAATTCTATCACATTTGTTCAATTTACGTCGCCCCTATTTCAAATAGCGTATTGTGCTAAGCGGCATCTCAAAGCGCATGAAATGGCGAGTGAAATGCACTATTAGACTTCTATGGTAGGGCGAACAGAGACCCGATTAGATCATTTTACATTAAGGTTAATATAAGAATTCAGGGAAATTCTATCACATTTGTTCAATTTACGTCGCTCCTATTTCAGATAGCGTATTGGGCTAAGCGGCATCTCAAAGCGCATGAAATTGCGAGTAAAATGCACTATTAAACTTCTATGATAGGGCAAACAGAGACCCGACTATATCATTTTATATTACGGTTAATATAAGAATTCAGCGTAATTCAATCACATTTGTTCAACTTACGTCGCTCCAACTTCGGGTAGCGTACTGGGCTAGGCGGCATCTTAAAGCGCGTGGAATGGCGAGTAAAATGCACTGCTAAACTTCTATGATAGGGCAATCAGAGACTCGATTAGATCATTTTATATTTTGTTTAATATAAGATTTCTGGGAAACTCTATCACATTTGTTTAATTTACGTCGCTACTATTTCAGATAGCGTATTGGGCGAAGCGGCATCTCAAAGCGCATGAAATGGCGACTAAAATGCTATACTAAACTTCTAGGGTAGGGCAAGCAGAGACCCGATTAGATCATTTTATATTATGGTTAATTTAAGAATTCAGCAAAATTCTATCACATTTGTTCAATTTACGTCGCTCCTATTTCAGATAGCGTATTGGGCTAAGCGGCATCTCAAAGCGCATGAAATTGCCAGTAGAATGCACTACTAAACTTCAATGATAGGGCAATCAGAGACCCGATTAGATCATTTTATATTTTGTTTAATATAAGATTTCAGGGAAATTCTATCACATTTGTTCAATTTCCGTCGCTCCTATGTCAGATAGCGTGTTGGGCTAAGCGGCATCTCAAAGCGCATGAAATGGCGAGTAAAATGCAATACTAAACTTCTAGGATAAGGCAAACAGAGACCCGATTAGATCATTTTATATTTTGGTTCATATAAGAATTTAGCGAAATTCTATCACATTTGTTCAACTTACATCGCTCCTATTTCAGATAGCGTATTGGGCTAAGCGGCATTTCAAAGCGCATGAAATGGCGAGTAAAATGCCCTATTAAACTTCTAGGATAAGTCAAACAGAGACCCGATTAGATGATTTTATATTATGGTTAATTTAAGATGTCAGCAAAATTTGATCACATTTGTTCAATTTACGTCGCTCCTATTTCAGATAGCGTACTGGGCTAGGCGGCATCTTAAAGCGCGTGGAATGGCCAGTAGAATGCACTACTAAACTTCAATGATAGGGCAATCAGAGACCCGATTAGATCATTTTATATTTTGTTTAATATAAGATTCCAGGGAAATTCTATCACATTTGTTCAATTTACGTCGCTCCTATGTCAGATAGCGTGTTGGGCTAAGCGGCATCTCAAAGCGCATGAAATGGCGAGTAAAATGCAATACTAAACTTCTAGGATAAGGCAAACAGAGACCCGATCAGATCATTTTATATTTTGGTTCATATAAGAATTCAGCGAAATTCTATCACATTTGTTCAACTTACGTCGCTCCTATTTCAGATAGCGTATTGGGATAAGCGGCATCTCAAAGCGCATGAAATGGCGAGTAAAATGCACAATTAAACTACTAGGGTAGGGCAAACAGAGACCCGATTAGATCATTTTATATTGTGGTTTATTTAAGCATTCAGCAAAATTCTATCACATTTGTTCAATTTACGTCGCTCCTATTTCAGATAGCGTATTGGGCTAAGCGGCATCTCAAAGCGCATGAAATGGCGAGTAAAATGCACTATCAAACTTCTAGGATAAGGCAAACAGAGACCCGATTAGATCATTTTATATTACGGTTAATATAAGAATTCAGCGTAATTCTATCACATTTGTTTAATTTACGTCGCTACTATTTCAGATAGCGTATTGGGCGAAGCGGCATCTCAAAGCGCATGAAATGGCGACTAAAATGCTCTACTAAACTTCTAGGGTAGGGCAAGCAGAGACCCGATTAGATCATTTTATATTATGGTTAATTTAAGAATTCAGCAAAACTCTATCACATTTGTTCAATTTACGTCGCTCCTATTTCAGATAGCGTATTGGGCTAAGCGGCATCTCAAAGCGCATGAAATTGCCAGTAGAATGCACTACTAAACTTCAATGATAGGGCAATCAGAGACCCGATTAGATCATTTTATATTTTGTTTAATATAAGATTTCAGGGAAATTCTATCACATTTGTTCAATTTCCGTCGCTCCTATGTCAGATAGCGTGTTGGGCTAAGCGGCATCTCAAAGCGCATGAAATGGCGAGTAAAATGCAATACTAAACTTCTAGGATAAGGCAAACAGAGACCCGATTAGATCATTTTATATTTTGGTTCATATAAGAATTTAGCGAAATTCTATCACATTTGTTCAACTTACGTCGCTCCTATTTCAGATAGCGTATTGGGATAAGCGGCATCTCAAAGCGCATGAAATGGCGAGTAAAATGCACTATCAAACTTCTAGGATAAGGCAAACAGAGTCCCGATTAGATCATTTTATATTACGGTTAATATAAGAATTCAGCGTAATTCTATCACATTTGTTCAATTTACGTCGCTCCTATTTCAGATAGCGTATTGGGCTAAGCGGCATCTCAAAGCGCATGAAATGGCGAGTAAAATGCACTATCAAACTTCTAGGATAAGGCAAACAGAGACCCGATTAGATCATTTTATATTACGGTTAATATAAGAATTCAGCGTAATTCTATCACATTTTTTCAACGTACGTCGCTCCTATTTCAGATAGCGTACTGGGCTAGGCGGCATCTTAAAGCGCGTGGAATGGCGAGTAAAATGCACTATTAAACTTCTATGCTAGGGCAATCAGAGACCCGATTAGATCATTTTATATTTTGGTTAATATAAGAATTCAGTGAAATTCTATCACATTTGTTCAATTTACGTCGCTCCAATTTCAGATAGCGTATTAGGCAAAGCGGCATCTCAAAGCGTATGAAATGGCGAATAAAATGCACTATTAAAGTTCTAGGCTAGGGCGAACAGAGATCCGATTAGATCATTTTACATTATGGTTAATAAAAGAATTCAGCGAAATTCTATCACATTTGTTCAACTTATATCGCTCCTATTTCAGATAGCGTATGAGGCTAAGCGGCATCTCAAAGCGCATGAAATGACGAGTAAAATGCACTATTAAAGTTCTAGGGTTGGGCAAACAGAGACCCGATTAGATCATTTTATATTATGGTTAATTTAAGAATTGAGCGAAATTCTATCACATTTGTTCAACTTACGTCGCTCCTAATTTAGATATCGTACTGGGCTAGGCGGCATCTTAAAGCGCGTGGAATGGCAAGTAAAATGCACTGCTAAACATCTATGATAGGGCAATCAGAGACCCGATTAGATCATTTTATATTTTGTTTAATATAAGATTTCAGGGAAATTCTATCACATTTGTTTAATTTACGTCGCTCATATTTCAGATAGCGTATTGGGCGAAGCGGCATCTCAAAGCGCATGAAATGGCGAGTGAAATGCACTATTAAACTTCTAGGGTAGGGCAAACAGAGACCCGATTAGATCATTTTATATTAAGGTTACTTTAAGAATTCAGCGAAATTCTATCACATTTGTTCAATTTACGTCGCTCCTATTTCAGATAGCGAACTGTGCTAGACGGCATCTTAAGGCGCGTGGAATGGCGAGTAAAATGCACTATGAAACTTCTATGGTAGGGAAACCAGAGACCCGATTAGATCATTTTATATTAAGGTTACTTTAAGAATTCAGCGGAAGTCTATCACATTTGTTCAATTTACGTCGCTCCTATTTCAGATAGCGTATTGGGATAGGCGGCATCTCAAAGCGCATGAAATGACGAGTGAAATGCACTATTATACTTCTAGGGTAGGGCGAACAGAGACCCGAAGAGATCATTTTACATTAAGGTGAATATAAGAATGCAGCGTAATTCTGTCACATTTGTTCAACTTACGTCGCTCCTATTTCAGATAGCGTATTGGGTTAAGCGTCATCTCAAAGCGCATGAAATGACGAGTGAAATGCACTATTAAACTTCTAGGGTAGGGCGAACAGAGACCCGATTAGATCATTTTACATTAAGGTTAATATAAGTATTCAGCGAGATTCTATCACACTTGTTCAATTTACGTCGCTTCTATTTCAGACAGCGTACTGGGCTAGGCGGCATCTTAAAGCGCGTGGAATGGCGAGTAAAATGCACTATTAACCTTCTATGATAGGGCAATCAGAGACCAGATTAGATCATTTTATACTTTGGTTAATATAAGAATTCAGCGAAATTCTATCACATTTGTTCAATTTACGTCGCTCCTATTTCAGATAGCGTATTGGGCTAAGCGGCCTCTCAAAGCGCATGAAATGGCGAGTAAAATGCGCTATTAAACTTTTAGGATAAGGCAAACGGAGACCCGATTAGATCATTTTATATTACGGTTAATATAAGAATTCAGCGTAATTCTATCACATTCGTTCATCTTACGTCGCTCCTATTTCAGATAGGGTACTGGGCTAGGCGGCATCTTAAAGCGCGTGGAATGGTGATTAAAATGCACTATTAAAATTCTATGATAGGGCAATCAGAAACCCGATTAGATCATTTTATATTATGGTTAATTTAAGAATTCAGAAAAATTCTATCACATTTGTTCAATTTACGTCGCTCCTATTTCAGATAGCGTACTGGGCTAGGCGGCATCTTAAAGCGGGTGGAATGGCGAGTAAAATGCACTATTAAAATTCTATGATAGGGCAATCAGAGACCCGATTAGATCATTTTATATTTTGGTTAATATAAGAATTCAGCGAAATTCTATAACATTTGTTCAATTTACGTCGATCCTATTTCAGATAGCATACTGGGCTAGGCGGCATCTTAAAGCGCGTGGAATGGCGAGGAAAATGCACTATTAAACTTCTAGGGTAGGGCAAACAGAGACCCGATTAGATCATTTTATATTTTGGTTAATATAAGAATTCAGCGAAATTCTATCACATTTGTTCAATTTACGTCGCTCCTATTTCAGAAGACGTATTGGGCTAAGGGCATCTCAAAGCGCATGAAATGACGAGTAAAATGCACTATTAAACTTCTAGGGTAGGGCAAACAGAGACCCGATTAGATCATTTTATATTATAGTGAATTTAAGAATTCAGCGAAATTCTCTCACATTTGTTCAATTTACGTCGCTCCTATTTCAGATAGCTTATTGGGCTAAGAGGCATCTCAAAGCGCATGAAATGACGAGTGAAATGCACTATTAAACTTCTAGGATAAGGCAAACAGAGACCCGATTAGATCATTTTATATTACGGTTAATATAAGAATTCAGCCTAATTCTATCACATTTGTTCAACTTACGTCGCTCCTATTTCAGATAGCGTACTGGGCTAGGCGGCATCTTAAAGCGCGTGGAAGGGCGAGTAAAATGCACTATTAAACTTCTATGCTAGGGCAATCAGAGACCCGATTAGATCATTTTATATTTTGGTTAATATAAGAATTCAGTGAAATTCTATCACATTTGTTCAATTTACGTCGCTCCAATTTCAGATAGCGTATTAGGCAAAGCGGCATCTCAAAGCGTATGAAATGGCGAATAAAATGCACTATTAAAGTTCTAGGCTAGGGCGAACGGAGATCCGATTAGATCATTTTATATTATGGTTAATTTAAGAATTCAGCCAAATTCTATCACATTTGTTCAATTTACGTCGCTCCAATTTCAGATAGCTTATTGGGCTAAGAGGCATCTCAAAGCGCATGAAATGACGAGTGAAATGAACTATTAAACTTCTAGGATAAGGCAAACAGAGACCCGATTAGATCATTTTATATTACGGTTAATATAAGAATTCAGCGTAATTCTATCACATTTGTTCAATTTACGTCGCTGATATTTCAGATAGCATATTGGGCTAAGCGGCATCTCAAAGCGCAAGAAATGGCGAGTAAAATGCACTATTAAACTTCTAGGGTAGAGCAAACAGAGACCAGATAAGATCATTTTATATTATGGTTAATTTAAGAATTCAGCGACACTCTATCATATTTATTCAATTTACGTCGCTCCTATTTCAGATAGCGTATTGGGCTAAGCGGCATCTCAATGCGCATGAAATCGCGAGTAAAATGCACTATTAAACTTCTAGGATAATGCAAACAGAGACCCGATTAGATCATTTTATATTACGGTTAATATAAGAATTCAGCGTAATTCTATCACATTTGTTCAACTTACGTCGCTCCTATTTCAGATAGCGTACTGGGCTAGGCGGCATGTCAAAGCGCATGAAATGACGAGTGAAATGCACTATTAAACTTCTATGATAGGGCAGACAGAGACCCGATTAGATCATTTTATATTATGGTTAATTTAAGAATTCAGCGAAATTCTATCACATTTGTTAAATTTACGTCGCTCCTATTGCAGATAGCGTATTGGGCTAAGCGGGATCTTAAAGCGCGTGGAAGGGCGAGTCAAATGCACTACTAAACTTCTATGATAGGGCAATCAGAGTCCCGATTAGATCATTTTATATTTTGGTTAATATAAGAATTCAGCGAAATTCTATCACATTTGTTCAATTTACGTTGCTCCTATTTCAGATAGCGTATGGGGCTAAGCGGCATCTTAAAGCGCAAGAAATGACGACTGAAATGCACTATTAAACTTCTAGGGTTGGGCGAACAAAGACCCGATTAGATCATTTTACAAAAAGATTATTATAAGAATTCAGCGAAATTCTATCACATTTGTTCAATTTACGTCGCTCCTATATCAGATAGCGTATTGGGCTAAGCGGCATCTCAAAGCGCATGAAATGACGAGTGAAAGGCACTATTAAACTTCTAGGGTAGGGCGAACAGAGAACCGATTAGATCATTTTACATTAAGGTTAATATAAGAATTCAGGGTAATTCTATCACGTTTGTTCAATGTACGTCGCACCTATTTCAGATAGTGTACTGGGATAGGCGACATCTTAAAGTACGTGGAAAGGCGAGTAAAATGCATTACCAAACTTCTAGGGTAGGGCAAACAGAGACCCGATTAGATCATTTCATATTATGGTTTATTTAAGAATTCAGCGTAATTCTATCACATTTATTCAATTTACGTCGCTCCTATTTCAGATAGCGTATTGGGCTAAGCGGCATCTCAATGCGCATGAAATGGCGAGTAAAATGCACTATTAAACTTCTAGGGTAGGGCAAACAGAGACCCCATTAGATCATTTTATATTATGGTTAATTTAAGAATTCAGCCAAATTCTATCACATTTATTCAATTTACGTCGCTCCTATTTCAGATAGCGTATTGGGCTAAGCGGCATCTCAAAGCGCATGAAATGACGAGTAAAATGCACTATTAAACTTCTAGGGTAGGGCAAACAGAGACCCGATTAGATCATTTTATATTATGGTTAATTTAAGAATTCAGCCAAATTCTATCACATTTGTTCAATTTACGTCGCTCCTGTTTCAGATAGCGTATTGGGCTAAGCGGCATCTCAAAGCACATGAAATGGCGAGTAAAATGCACTGTTAAACTTCTAGGGTAGGGCAAACACAGACCCGATTAGATCATTTTATATTATGGTTAATTTAAGAATTCAGCCAAATTCTATCACATTTGTTCAATTTACGTCGCTCCTATTGCAGATAGCGTATTGGGCTAAGCGGCATCTCAAAGCGCATGAAATGACGAGTAAAATGCGCTTGTAATCTTCTAGGGTAGGGCGACCAGAGACCCGATTAGATCATTTTATATTACGGTTAATATAAGAATTCAGCGTAATTCTATCACATTTGTTCAACATACGTCGCTCCTATTTCAGATAGTGTACTGGGCTAGGCGGCATCTTAAAGCACGTGGAAGGGCGAGTAAAATGCACTACTAAACTTCTATGATAGGGCAATCAGAATCCCGTTTAGATCATTTTATATTTTGTTTAATATAAGAATTCAGGGAAATTCTATCACATTTGTTCAATTTACGTCGCTCCTATTTCAGATAGCGTATTGGGCTAAGCGCTATCTCAAAGCGCATGAAATGGCGAGTAAAATGCACTATTAAACTTCTAGGGTAGGGCAAACAGAGACCCGATTAGATCATTTTATATTATGGTTAATTTAAGAATTCAGCCAAATTCTATCACATTTGTTCAATTTACGTCGCTCCTATTTCAGATAGCGTACTGGGCTAGGCGGAATCTTAAAGCGCGTGGATTGGCGAGTAAAATGCACTATTAAACTTCTATGATAGGGCAATCAGAGACCTGATTAGATCATTTTATATTTTGGTTAATATAAGAATTCAGCGAAATTTTATCACAATTGTTCTATTTACGTCGCTCCTATTTCAGATAGCGTATTGGGCTAAGCGGCATCTCAAAGCATATGAAATGGCGAGTGAAATGCACTATTACACTTCTAGGGTAGGGCGAACAGAGACCCGATTAGATCATTTTATATTATGGTTAATTTAAGAATTCAGCCAAATTCTATCACATTTGTTCAATTTACGTCGCTCCTATTTCAGATAGCGTACTGGGCTAGGCGGAATCTTAAAGCGCGTGGATTGGCGAGTAAAATGCACTATTAAACTTCTATGATAGGGCAATCAGAGACCCGATTAGGTCATTTTATATTATGGTTAATTTAAGAATTCAGCCAAATTCTATCACATTTGTTCAATTTACGTCGCTCCTATTGCAGATAGCGTATTGGGCTAAGCGGCATCTCAAAGCGCATGAAATGGCGAGTAAAATGCACTATTAAACTTATAGGGTAGGGCAAACAGAGACCCGATAAGATCATATTACATTATGGTTAATTTACGAATTCAGCAAAATTCTATCACATTTGTTCATTTTACATCGCTCCTATTTCAGATATCGTATTGGGCTAAGCGGCAACTCAAAGCGCATGAAATGACGAGTGAAATGCAGTATTAAACTTCTAGGGTAGGGAGAACAGAGACCCGATTAGATCATTTTACATTAAGGTTAATATAAGAATTAAGGGAAATTCTATCACATTTGTTCAATTTACGTCGCTCCTATTTCAGATAGCGTATTGGGCTAAGCGGCATCTCAAAGCGCATGAAATGGCGAGTAAAATGCACTGCTAAACTTGTAGGGTAGGGCAAACACAGACCCGATTAAATCATTTTATATTATAGTTAATTTAAGATGTCAGCAAAATTCTGTCACATTTGTTCAATTTACGTTGCTCCAATTTCAGATAGCGTGCTGGGTTAGGCGGCATCTTAAAGCGCGTGGAATGGCGATCAAAATGCACTATTAAACTTCTATGACATGGCAATCAGAGACCCGACTAGATAATTTTATATTTTGGTTAATATAAGAATTCAGCTAAATTCTATCACAATTGTTCAATTTACGTCGCTCCTATTTCAGATAGCGTATTGGGCTGAGCGGCATCTCGAAGCGCATGAAATGTCGAGTGAAAGGCACTCTTAAACTTCTAGGGTAGGGTGAACAGAGAACCGATTAGATCATTTTATATTACGGTTAATATAAGAATTCAGCGTAATTCTATCACATTTGTTCAACTTACGTCGCTCCTACTTCAGATAGCGTACTGGGCTCGGCGGCATCTTAAAGCGCAAGAAATGGCGAGTAAAATGCACTATTAAACTTCTAGGGTAGGGAGAACAGAGACCCGATTAGATCATTTTACATTAAGGTTAATATAAGAATTAAGGGAAATTCTATCACATTTGTTCAATTTACGTCGCTCCTATTTCAGATAGCGTATTGGGCTAAGCGGCATCTCAAAGCGCATGAAATGGCGAGTAAAATGCACTGCTAAACTTGTAGGGTAGGGCAAACACAGACCCGATTAAATCATTTTATATTATAGTTAATTTAAGATGTCAGCAAAATTCTGTCACATTTGTTCAATTTACGTCGCTCCAATTTCAGATAGCGTGCTGGGTTAGGCGGCATCTTAAAGCGCGTGGAATGGCGATCAAAATGCACTATTAAACTTCTATGACATGGCAATCAGAGACCCGACTAGATAATTTTATATTTTGGTTAATATAAGAATTCAGCTAAATTCTATCACAATTGTTCAATTTACGTCGCTCCTATTTCAGATAGCGTATTGGGCTGAGCGGCATCTCGAAGCGCATGAAATGTCGAGTGAAAGGCACTCTTAAACTTCTAGGGTAGGGTGAACAGAGAACCGATTAGATCATTTTATATTACGGTTAATATAAGAATTCAGCGTAATTCTATCACATTTGTTCAACTTACGTCGCTCCTACTTCAGATAGCGTACTGGGCTCGGCGGCATCTTAAAGCGCAAGAAATGGCGAGTAAAATGCACTATTAAACTTCTAGGGTAGGGCGAACAGAGACCCGATTATATCATTTTACATTATGGTTAATGTAAGAATTCAGCGAAATTCTATCACATTTGTTCAATTTACGTCGCTCCTATTTCAGATGGCGTATTGGGCTAAGGGCATCTCAAAGCACATGAAATGGCGATTAAATGCACTGTTAAACTTCTAGGCTTGGGCGAACAGAGACCCGATTAGATCATTTTACATTATGGTTAATAAAAGGATTCAGCGAAATTCAATCACATTTGTTCAATTTACATCGCTCCTATTTCAGATAGCGAATTGGGCTAAGCGGCATCTCAAAGCGCATGAAATGCCGAATAAAATGCACTATTAAACTTCTAGGCTAGGGCGAACAGAGACCCGATTAGACCATTTTATATTATGGTTAATTTAAGAATTCAGCAAAATTCTATCACATTTGTTCAATTTACGTCGCTCCTATTTCAGATAGCGTACTGAGCTAGGCGGCATCTTAAAGCGTGTGGAATGGCGATTAAAATGCACTATTAAAATTCTATGATAGGCCAATCAGAGACCCGATTATATCATTTTATATTATGGTTAATTTAAGAATTCAGCAAAATTCTATGACATTTGTTCAATTTACATCTCTCCTATTTCAGATAGCGTATTGGGCTAAGCGGCATCTCAAAGCGCATGAAATGACTAGTGAAATGCACTATTAAACCTCTACGGTGGGGCGAACAGAGACTCGATTAGATCAATTTACATTAATGTTAATATGAGAATTCAGCGAAATTCTATCACATTTTTATTCAATTTACGTCGCTCATATTTCAGATAGCGTATTGGGCTAAGCGGCATCTCAAAGCGCAAGAAATGGCGAGTAAAATTCACTACTAAACTTCTAGGGTAGGGCAAACAGAGACCCGAATAGATCATTTTATATTATGGTTAATTTAAGAATTCAGCGAAATTCTATCACATTTGTTCAATTTACGTCGCTCCTATTTCAGATAGCGTTTTGGGCTACGCGGCATCTCAAAGCGCATGAAATGGCGAGTACAATGCACTATTAAACTTCTAGGGTAGGGCAAACAGAGACCCGATTAGATCTTTTTATGTTACGTTTAATTTAAGAATTCAGCAAAATTCTATCACAATTGTTCAATTTACGTCGCTCCTATTTCCGATAGCGTACTGGGCTTGGCTGCATCTTAAAGCGCGTGGAAGGGCGAGTAAAATGCACTACTAAACTTCTATGATACGGCAATCAGAGAGCCGATTAGATCATTTTATATTTTGGTTAATATAAGGATTCAGCGAAATTCTATAACATTTGTTCAATTTACGTCGCTCTTATTTCAGATAGCGTATTGGGCTAAGCGGCATCGCAAAGCGCATGAATTGACGAGTGAAATGCACTATTAAGCTTCTAGGGTAGGGCAAACAGAGACCCGATTAGATCATTTTATATTATGGTTAATTTAAGAATTCAGCGAAATACTATCACATTTGTTCAATTTACGTCGCTCCTATTTCAGATAGCTAATTGGGCAAAGCGGCATCTCAAAGCGCATGAAATGACGAGTAAAATGCACTATTAATCTTCTAGGATAAGGCAAACAGAGACCCGATTCGATCATTTTATATTACGGTTAATATAAGAATTCAGCGTAATTCTATCACATTTGTTCAACGTACGTCGCTCCTATTTCAGATAGCGTACTGGGCTAGGCGGCATCTTAAAACGCGTGGAATGGCGGGTAAAATGCACTATTAAACTTCTATGATAGGGCTAGCAGAGACCCGATTAGATCATTTTATATTACGGTTAATATAAGAATTCAGCGTAATTCTATCACATTTGTTCAACTTATATCGCTCCAATTTCAGATAGCGTATTGGGCTAAGCGGCATCTCAAAGCGCATGAAATGGCGAGTAAAATGCACTACTAAACTTCTATGATAGGGCAATCAGAGACGCGATTAGATCATTTTATATTTTGTTTAATACAAGATATCAGGGAAATTCTATCACATTTGTTCAATTCGTGTCGCTCATATTTCAGATAGCGTATTGGGCTAAGCGGCATCTCAAAGCGCATGAAATGGCGAGTAAAATGCACTATTAAACTCCTAGGGTAGGGCAAACAGAGACCCGATTAGATCATTTTATATTATGGTTAATTTAAGAATTCAGCAAAATTCTATCACGTTTCTTCAATTTACGTCGCTCCTATTGCAGATAGCGTATTGGGTTAAGCGTCATCTCAAAGCGCATGAAAAGACGAGTGAAATGCACTATTAAATTTCTAGGGTAGGGCAAGCAGAGACCCGATTAGATCATTTTATATTATGGTTAAATTAAGAATTCAGCGAAATTCTATCACATTTGCTCAATTTACGTCGCTCCAATTTCAGATAGCGTATTGGGCTAAGCGGCATCTCAAAGCGCATGAAATGGCGAACAAAATGCACTACTAAACTTCTAGGCTAGGGCGAACAGAGACCCGAGCAGATCATTTTACATTATGGTTAATAAAAGAATTCAGCGTAATTCTATCACATTTGTTCAACTTACGTCGCTCCTATTTCAGATAGCGTATTGGGCTAAGCGGCATCTCAAAGCGCATGAAATGGCGAGTGAAATGCACTATTAGACTTCTATGGTAGGGCGAACAGAGACCCGATTGGATCATTTTACATTAAGGTTAATATAAGAATTCACGGAAATTCTATCACATTTGTTCAATTTACGTCGCTCCTATTCCAGATAGCGTATTGGGCTAAGCGGCATCTCAAAGCGCATGAACTGGCGAGTAAAATGCGCTATTAAACTTCTAGGATAAGGCAAACAGAGACCCGATTAGATCATTTTATATTACGGTTAATATAAGAATTCAGCGTAATTCTATCACATTTGTTCAAGTTACGTCGCTCCTATTTCAGATAGCGTACTGGGCTAGGCGGCATCTTAAAGCGCGTGGAATGGCGAGTAAAATGCACTATTAAACTTCTAGGGTAGGGCAAACAGTGACCCGATTAGATCATTTTATATTTTGGTTAATTTAAGATGTCAGCAAAATTCTGTCACATTTGTTCAATTTACGTCGCTCCAATTTCAGATAGCATACTGGGCTAGGCGGCATCTTAAAGCGCGTGGAATGGCGAGTAAAATGCACTATTAAACTTCTATGATAGAGCAATCAGAGACCCGATTAGATCATTTTATATTATGGTTAATTTAAGAATTCAGCCAAATTCTATCACATTTGTTCAATTTACGTCGCTACTATTTCAGATAGCGTACTGGGCTAGGCGGAATCTTAAAGCGCGTGGATTGGCGAGTAAAATGCACTACTAAACTTCTAGGCTAGGGCGAACAGAGACCCGAGCAGATCATTTTACATTATGGTTAATAAAAGAATTCAGCGTAATTCTATCACATTTGTTCAACTTACGTCGCTCCTATTTCAGATAGCGTATTGGGCTAAGCGCCATCTCAAAGCGCATGAAATGGCGAGTAAAATGCACTATTAAACTTCCAAGGTAGGGCAAACAGAGACCCGATTAGATCATTTTATATTATGGTTAATTTAAGAATTCAGCGAAATTCTATCACATTTGTTCAATTTACGTCGATCCTATTTCCGATAGCATACTGGGCTAGGCGGAATCTTAAAGCGCGTGGATTGGCGAGTAAAATGCACTATTAAACTTCTATGATAGGGCAATCAGAGACCCGATTAGATCATTTTATATTTTGGTTAATATAAGAATTCAGCGAAATTCTATCACAATTGTTCTATTTACGTCGCTCCTATTTCAGATAGCGTATTGGGCTAAGCGGCATCTCAAAGCGCATGAAATGGCGAGTGAAATGCACTATTAAACTTCCAGGGTAGGGCAAACAGAGACCCGATTAGATCATTTTATATTATGGTTAATTTAAGATGTCAGCAAAATTCTGTCACATTTGTTCAATTTACGTCGCTCCAATTTCAGATAGCATACTGGGCTAGGCGGCATCTTAAAGCGCGTGGAATGGCGAGTAAAATGCACTATTAAACTTCTAGGATAAGGCAAACAGAGACCTGATTAGATCATTTTATATTACGGTTAATATAAGAATTCGGCGTAATTCTATCACATTTGTTCAACTTACGTCGTTCCTATTTCAGATAGCGTACTGGGCTAGGCGGCATCTTAAAGCGCGTGGAATGGCGAGTAAAATGCACTACTAAACTTCTATGATAGGGCAATCAGAGTCCCGTTTAGATCATTTTATATTTTGTTTAATATAAGATTTCAGGGAGATTCTATCATATTTGTTCAATTTACGTCGCTCCTATTTCAGATAGCGTATTGGGCTAAGCGGCATCTCGAAGCGCATGAAATGGCGAATAAAATGCACTCTGAAACTTCTAGGCTAGGGCGAACAGAGACCCGATCAGATCATTTTACATTATGGTTAATAAAAGAATTCAGCGAAATTCTATCACATTTGTTCAACTTACGTCGCTCCTATTTCAGATAGCGTATTGGGCTAAGCGGCATCTCAAAGCGCATGAAATGGCGAGTAAAATGCACTATTAGATTTCTATGGTAGGGCGTACAGAGACCCGATTAGATCATTTTATATTATGGTTAATTTAAGAATTCTGCAAAATTCTATCACATTTGTTCAATTTACGTCGCTCCTATTTCAGATACCGTACTGGGCTCGACGGCATCTTAAAGCGCGTGGAATGGCGAGTGAAATGCACTATTAGACTTCTATGGTAGGGCGAACAGAGACCCGACTAGATCATTTTACATTAAGGTTAATATAAGAATTCTGGGAAATTCTATCACATTTGTTCAATTTACGTCGCTCCCATTCCAGATAGCGTATTGGGCTATGCGGCACCTTAACGCACATGAAATGGCGAGTAAAATGCACTATTAAACTTCTATGATAGGGCAAACAGAGACCCGATTATATCATTTTATATTACGCTTAATATAAGAATTCAGCGTAATTCTATCACATTTGTTCAACTTACGTCGCTCCTATTTCAGGTAGCGTACTGGGCTAGGCGGCATCTTAAAGCGCGTGGAATGGCGCGTAAAATGCACTACTAAACTTCTATGATAGGGCAATCAGAGACCCGATTAGATCATTTTATATTTTGTTTAATATAAGATTTCAGGGAAATTCTATCACATTTGTTCAATTTACGTAGCTCCTATTTCAGATAGCGTATTGGGCTAAGCGGCATCTAAAAGCGCATGAAATGGCGAGTAAAATGCACTATTAGATTTCTATGGTAGGGCGTACAGAGACCCGATTAGATCATTTTATATTATGGTTAATTTAAGAATTCAGCAAAATTCTATCACATTTGTTCAATTTACGTCGCTCCTATTTCAGATAGCGTACTGGGCTAGGCGGCATCTTAAAGCGCGTGGAAGGGCGAGTAAAATGCACTATTAAACTTCTATGCTAGGGCAATCAGAGATCCGATTAGATCATTTTATATTTTCGTTAATATAAGAATTCAGTGAAATTCTATCACATTTGTTCAATTTACGTCGCTCCAATTTCAGATAGCGTATTAGGCAAAGCGGCATCTCAAAGCGTATGAAATGGCGAATAAAATGCACTATTAAAGTTCTAGGCTAGGGCGAACAGAGATCCGATTAGATCATTTTATATTATGGTTAATTTAAGAATTCAGCCAAATTCTATCACATTCGTTCAATTTACGTCGCTCCAATTTCAGATAGCTTATTGGGCTAAGAGGCATCTCAAAGCGCATGAAATGACGAGTGAAATGAACTATTAAACTTCTAGGATAAGGCAAACAGAGACCCGATTAGATCATTTTATATTTTGGTTAATATAAGAATTCAGCGAAATTCTATCACATTTGTTCAATTTACGTTGCTCCTATTTCAGATAGCGTATGGGGCTAAGCGGCATCTTAAAGCGCATGAAATGACGACTGAAATGCACTATTAAACTTCTAGGGTTGGGCGAACAAAGACCCGATTAGATCATTTTACAAAAAGATTATTATAAGAATTCAGCGAAATTCTATCACATTTGTTCAATTTACGTCGCTCCTATATCAGATAGCGTATTGGGCTAAGCGGCATCTCAAAGCGCATGAAATGACGAGTGAAAGGCACTATTAAACTTCTAGGGTAGGGCGAACAGAGAACCGATTAGATCATTTTACATTAAGGTTAATATAAGAATTCAGGGTAATTCTATCACGTTTGTTCAATGTACGTCGCACCTATTTCAGATAGTGTACTGGGCTAGGCGACATCTTAAAGTACGTGGAAAGGCGAGTAAAATGCATTACCAAACTTCTAGGGTAGGGCAAACAGAGACCCGATTAGATCATTTCATATTATGGTTTATTTAAGAATTCAGCGAAACTCTATCATATTTGTTCAATTTACGTCGCTCCTATTTCAGATAGCGTATTGGGTTAAGCGGCATCTCAATGCGCATGAAATGGCGAGTAAAATGCACTATTAAACTTCTAGGGTAGGGCAAACAGAGACCCCATTAGATCATTTTATATTATGGTTAATTTAAGAATTCAGCCAAATTCTATCACATTTATTCAATTTACGTCGCTCCTATTTCAGATAGCGTATTGGGCTAAGCGGCATCTCAAAGCGCATGAAATGGCGAGTAAAATGCACTATTAAACTTCTAGGGTAGGGCAAACAGAGACCCGATTAGATCATTTTATATTATGGTTAATTTAAGAATTCAGCCAAATTCTATCACATTTATTCAATTTACGTCGCTCCTATTTCAGATAGCGTATTGGGCTAAGCGGCATCTCAATGCGCATGAAATGGCGAGTAAAATGCACTATTAAACTTCCAGGATAATGCAAACAGAGACCCGATTAGATCATTTTATATTACGGTTAATATAAGAATTCAGCGTAATTCTATCACATTTGTTCAACTTACGTCGCTCCTATTTCAGATAGCGTACTGGGCTAGGCGGCATCTCAAAGCGCATGAAATGACGAGTGAAATGCACTATTAAACTTCTATGATAGGGCAGACAGAGACCCGATTAGATCATTTTATATTATGGTTAATTTAAGAATTCAGCCAAATTCTATCACATTTGTTCAATTTACGTCGCTCCAATTTCAGGTAGCTTATTGGGCTAAGAGGCATCTCAAAGCGCATGAAATGACGAGTGAAATGAACTATTAAACTTCTAGGATAAGGCAAACAGAGACCCGATTAGATCATTTTATATTACGGTTAATATAAGAATTCAGCGTAATTCTATCACATTTGTTCAATTTACGTCGCTGATATTTCAGATAGCATATTGGGCTAAGCGGCATCTCAAAGCGCAAGAAATGACGAGTGAAATGAACTATTAAACTTCTAGGATAAGGCAAACAGAGACCCGATTAGATCATTTTATATTACGGTTAATATAAGAATTCAGGGAAATTCTATCATATTTGTTCAATTTACGTCGCTCCTATTTCAGATAGCGTATTGGGTTAAGCGGCATCTCAATGCGCATGAAATGGCGAGTAAAATGCACTATTAAACTTCTAGGGTAGGGCAAACAGAGACCCCATTAGATCATTTTATATTATGGTTAATTTAAGAATTCAGCCAAATTCTATCACATTTATTCAATTTACGTCGCTCCTATTTCAGATAGCGTATTGGGCTAAGCGGCATCTCAAAGCGCATGAAATGGCGAGTAAAATGCACTATTAAACTTCTAGGGTAGGGCAAACAGAGACCCGATTAGATCATTTTATATTATGGTTAATTTAAGAATTCAGCCAAATTCTATCACATTTATTCAATTTACGTCGCTCCTATTTCAGATAGCGTATTGGGCTAAGCGGCATCTCAATGCGCATGAAATGGCGAGTAAAATGCACTATTAAACTTCCAGGATAATGCAAACAGAGACCCGATTAGATCATTTTATATTACGGTTAATATAAGAATTCAGCGTAATTCTATCACATTTGTTCAACTTACGTCGCTCCTATTTCAGATAGCGTACTGGGCTAGGCGGCATCTCAAAGCGCATGAAATGACGAGTGAAATGCACTATTAAACTTCTATGATAGGGCAGACAGAGACCCGATTAGATCATTTTATATTATGGTTAATTTAAGAATTCAGCCAAATTCTATCACATTTGTTCAATTTACGTCGCTCCAATTTCAGGTAGCTTATTGGGCTAAGAGGCATCTCAAAGCGCATGAAATGACGAGTGAAATGAACTATTAAACTTCTAGGATAAGGCAAACAGAGACCCGATTAGATCATTTTATATTACGGTTAATATAAGAATTCAGCGTAATTCTATCACATTTGTTCAATTTACGTCGCTGATATTTCAGATAGCATATTGGGCTAAGCGGCATCTCAAAGCGCAAGAAATGGCGAGTAAAATGCACTATTAAACTTCTAGGGTAGGGCAAACAGAGACCCGATAAGATCATTTTATATTATGGTTAATATAATAATTCGGCGTAATTGTATCACATTTGTTCAACTTACGTCGCTCCTATTTCAGATAGCGTACTGGGCTAGGCGGCATCTCAAAGCGCATGAAATGGCGAGTAAAATGAACTATTAAACTTCTAGGGTGGGGCAAACAGAGACCCGATTAGATCATTTTATATTATGGTTAATTTAAGAATTCAGCCAAATTCTATCCCATTTATTCAATTTACGTCGCTCCTATTTCAGATAGCGTATTGGGCTAAGCGGCATCTCAATGCGCATGAAATGGCGAGTAAAATGCCCTATTAAACTTCTAGGATAATGCAAACAGAGACCCGATTAGATCATTTTATATTACGGTTAATATAAGAATTCAGCGTAATTCTATCCCATTTGTTCAACTTACGTCGCTCCTATTTCAGATAGCGTACTGGTCTAGGCGGCATCTCAAAGCGCATGAAATGGCGAGTAAAATGCACTATTAAACTTCTAGGGTAGGGCAAACAGAGACCCGATTAGATCATTTTATATTATGGTTAATTTAAGAATTCAGCCAAATTCGATCACATTTGTTCAATTTACGTCGCTCCTATTTCAGATAGCGTACTGGGCTAGGCGGAATTTTAAAGCGCGTGGATTGGCGAGTAAAATGCACTATTAAACTTCTATGATAGGGCAATCAGAGACCCGCTTAGATCATTTTATATTTTGGTTAATATAAGAATTCAGCGAAATTCTATCACAATTGTTCTATTTACGTCGCTCCTATTTCAGATAGCGTATTGGGCTAAGCGGCATCTCAAAGCGCATGAAATGACGAGTGAAAGGCACTATTAAACTTCTAGGGTAGGGCGAACAGAGAACCGATTAGATCATTTTATATTACGGTTAATATAAGAATTCAGCGTAATTCTATCACATTTGTTCAACTTACGTCGCTCCTATTTCAGATAGCGTACTGGGCTAGGCGGCATCTCAAAGCGCATGAAATGGCGAGTAAAATGCACTGTTAAACTTCTAGGGTAGGGCAAACAGAGACCCGATTAGATCATTTTATATTATGGTTAATTTAAGAATTCAGCCAAATTCTATCACATTTGTTCAATTTACATCGCTCCTATTGCAGATAGCGTATTGGGCTAAGCGGCATCTCAAAGCGCATGAAATGACGAGTAAAATGCACTATTAAACTTCTAGGGTAGGGCAAACAGAGACCCGATTAGATCATTTTATATTATGGTTAATTTAAGAATTCAGCCAAATTCTATCACATTTATTCAATTTACGTCGCTCCTATTTCAGATATCGTATTGGGCTAAGCGGCATCTCAATGCGCATGAAATGGCGAGTAAAATGCACTATTAAACTTCTAGGATAATGCAAACAGAGACCCGATTAGATCATTTTATATTATGGTTAATTTAAGAATTCAGCCAAATTCTATCACATTTGTTCAATTTACATCGCTCCTATTGCAGATAGCGTATTGGGCTAAGCGGCATCTCAAAGCGCATGAAATGACGAGTAAAATGCACTATTAAACTTCTAGGGTAGGGCAAACAGAGACCCGATTAGATCATTTTATATTATGGTTAATTTAAGAATTCAGCCAAATTCTATCACATTTATTCAATTTACGTCGCTCCTATTTCAGATATCGTATTGGGCTAAGCGGCATCTCAATGCGCATGAAATGGCGAGTAAAATGCACTATTAAACTTCTAGGATAATGCAAACAGAGACCCGATTAGATCATTTTATATTACGGTTAATATAAGAATTCAGCGTAATTCTATCACATTTGTTCAATTTACGTCGCTCCTGTTTCAGATAGCGTATTGGGCTAAGCGGCATCTCAAAGCACATGAAATGGCGAGTAAAATGCACTGTTAAACTTCTAGGGTAGGGCAAACACAGACCCGATTAGATCATTTTATATTATGGTTAATTTAAGAATTCAGCCAAATTCTATCACATTTGTTCAATTTACGTCGCTCCTATTGCAGATAGCGTATTGGGCTAAGCGGCATCTCAAAGCGCATGAAATGACGAGTAAAATGCGCTTGTAATCTTCTAGGGTAGGGCGACCAGAGACCCGATTAGATCATTTTATATTACGGTTAATATAAGAATTCAGCGTAATTCTATCACATTTGTTCAACATACGTCGCTCCTATTTCAGATAGTGTACTGGGCTAGGCGGCATCTTAAAGCACGTGGAAGGGCGAGTAAAATGCACTACTGAACTTCTATGATAGGGCAATCAGAATCCCGTTTAGATCATTTTATATTTTGTTTAATATAAGATTTCAGGGAAATTCTATCACATTTGTTCAATTTACGTCGCTCCTATTTCAGATAGCGTATTGGGCTAAGCGGCATCTCAAAGCGCATGAAATGGCGAGTAAAATGCACTATTAAACATATAGGGTAGGGCAAACAGAGACCCGATTAGATCATATTACATTATGGTTAATTTACGAATTCAGCAAAATTGTATCACATTTGTTCAATTTACATCGCTCCTATTTCAGATATCGTATTGGGCTAAGCGGCAACTCAAAGCGCATGAAATGACGAGTGAAATGCAGTATTAAACTTCTAGGGTAGGGAGAACAGAGACCCGATTAGATCATTTTACATTAAGGTTAATATAAGAATTCAGGGAAATTCTATCACATCTGTTCAATTTACGTCGCTCCTATTTCAGATAGCGTATTGGGCTAAGCGCTATCTCAAAGCGCATGAAATGGCGAGTAAAATGCACTATTAAACTTCTAGGGTAGGGCAAACAGAGACCCGATTAGATCATTTTATATTATGGTTAATTTAAGAATTCAGCCAAATTCTATCACATTTGTTCAATTTACGTCGCTCCTATTTCAGATAGCGTACTGGGCTAGGCGGAATCTTAAAGCGCGTGGATTGGCGAGTAAAATGCACTATTAAACTTCTATGATAGGGCAATCAGAGACCTGATTAGATCATTTTATATTTTGGTTAATATAAGAATTCAGCGAAATTTTATCACAATTGTTCTATTTACGTCGCTCCTATTTCAGATAGCGTATTGGGCTAAGCGGCATCTCAAAGCATATGAAATGGCGAGTGAAATGCACTATTACACTTCTAGGGTAGGGCGAACAGAGACCCGATTAGATCATTTTATATTATGGTTAATTTAAGAATTCAGCCAAATTCTATCACATTTGTTCAATTTACGTCGCTCCTATTTCAGATAGCGTACTGGGCTAGGCGGAATCTTAAAGCGCGTGGATTGGCGAGTAAAATGCACTATTAAACTTCTATGATAGGGCAATCAGAGACCCGATTAGGTCATTTTATATTATGGTTAATTTAAGAATTCAGCCAAATTCTATCACATTTGTTCAATTTACGTCGCTCCTATTGCAGATAGCGTATTGGGCTAAGCGGCATCTCAAAGCGCATGAAATGGCGAGTAAAATGCACTATTAAACTTATAGGGTAGGGCAAACAGAGACCCGATAAGATCATATTACATTATGGTTAATTTACGAATTCAGCAAAATTCTATCACATTTGTTCATTTTACATCGCTCCTATTTCAGATATCGTATTGGGCTAAGCGGCAACTCAAAGCGCATGAAATGACGAGTGAAATGCAGTATTAAACTTCTAGGGTAGGGAGAACAGAGACCCGATTAGATCATTTTACATTAAGGTTAATATAAGAATTAAGGGAAATTCTATCACATTTGTTCAATTTACGTCGCTCCTATTTCAGATAGCGTATTGGGCTAAGCGGCATCTCAAAGCGCATGAAATGGCGAGTAAAATGCACTATTAAACTTCTAGGGTAGGGCAAACAGAGACCCGATTAGATCATTTTATGTTACGTTTAATTTAAGAATTCAGCAAAATTCTATCACAATTGTTCAATTTACGTCGCTCCTATTTCCGATAGCGTACTGGGCTTGGCTGCATCTTAAAGCGCGTGGAAGGGCGAGTAAAATGCACTACTAAACTTCTATGATACGGCAATCAGAGAGCCGATTAGATCATTTTATATTTTGGTTAATATAAGGATTCAGCGAAATTCTATAACATTTGTTCAATTTACGTCGCTCTTATTTCAGATAGCGTATTGGGCTAAGCGGCATCGCAAAGCGCATGAATTGACGAGTGAAATGCACTATTAAGCTTCTAGGGTAGGGCAAACAGAGACCCGATTAGATCATTTTATATTATGGTTAATTTAAGAATTCAGCGAAATACTATCACATTTGTTCAATTTACGTCGCTCCTATTTCAGATAGCTAATTGGGCAAAGCGGCATCTCAAAGCGCATGAAATGACGAGTGAAATGCACTATTAACCTTCTAGGATAAGGCAAACAGAGACCCGATTCGATCATTTTATATTACGGTTAATATAAGAATTCAGCGTAATTCTATCACATTTGTTCAACGTACGTCGCTCCTATTTCAGATAGCGTACTGGGCTAGGCGGCATCTTAAAACGCGTGGAATGGCGGGTAAAATGCACTATTAAACTTCTATGATAGGGCTAGCAGAGACCCGATTAGATCATTTTATATTACGGTTAATATAAGAATTCAGCGTAATTCTATCACATTTGTTCAACTTATATCGCTCCAATTTCAGATAGCGTATTGGGCTAAGCGGCATCTCAAAGCGCATGAAATGGCGAGTAAAATGCACTACTAAACTTCTATGATAGGGCAATCAGAGACGCGATTAGATCATTTTATATTTTGTTTAATACAAGATATCAGGGAAATTCTAGCACATTTGTTCAATTCGTGTCGCTCATATTTCAGATAGCGTATTGGGCTAAGCGGCATCTCAAAGCGCATGAAATGGCGAGTAAAATGCACTATTAAACTCCTAGGGTAGGGCAAACAGAGACCCGATTAGATCATTTTATATTATGGTTAATTTAAGAATTCAGCAAAATTCTATCACGTTTCTTCAATTTACGTCGCTCCAATTTCAGATAGCGTATTGGGCTAAGCGGCATCTCAAAGCGCATGAAATGGCGAACAAAATGCACTACTAAACTTCTAGGCTAGGGCGAACAGAGACCCGAGCAGATCATTTTACATTATGGTTAATAAAAGAATTCAGCGTAATTCTATCACATTTGTTCAACTTACGTCGCTCCTATTTCAGATAGCCTATTGGGCTAAGCGGCATCTCAAAGCGCATGAAATGGCGAGTGAAATGCACTATTAGACTTCTAGGGTAGTGCAAGCAGAGACCCGATTAGATCATTTTATATTATGGTTAAATTAAGAATTCAGCGAAATTCTATCACATTTGTTCAATTTACGTCGCTCCAATTTCAGATAGCGTATTGGGCTAAGCGGCATCTCAAAGCGCATGAAATGGCGAACAAAATGCACTACTAAACTTCTAGGCTAGGGCGAACAGAGACCCGAGCAGATCATTTTACATTATGGTTAATAAAAGAATTCAGCGTAATTCTATCACATTTGTTCAACTTACGTCGCTCCTATTTCAGATAGCGTATTGGGCTAAGCGGCATCTCAAAGCGCATGAAATGGCGAGTGAAATGCACTATTAGACTTCTATGGTAGGGCGAACAGAGACCCGATTGGATCATTTTACATTAAGGTTAATATAAGAATTCACGGAAATTCTATCACATTTGTTCAATTTACGTCGCTCCTATTCCAGATAGCGTATTGGGCTAAGCGGCATCTCAAAGCGCATGAACTGGCGAGTAAAATGCGCTATTAAACTTCTAGGATAAGGCAAACAGAGACCCGATGAGATCATTTTATATTTTGTTTAATTTAAGAATTCAGCCAAATTCTATCACATTTGTTCAATTTACGTCGCTACTATTTCAGATAGCGTACTGGGCTAGGCGGAATCTTAAAGCGCGTGGATTGGCGAGTGAAATGCACTATTAAACTTCCAGGGTAGGGCAAACAGAGACCCGATTAGATCATTTTATATTATGGTTAATTTAAGATGTCAGCAAAATTCTGTCACATTTGTTCAATTTACGTCGCTCCAATTTCAGATAGCATACTGGGCTAGGCGGCATCTTAAAGCGCGTGGAATGGCGAGTAAAATGCACTATTAAACTTCTAGGATAAGGCAAACAGAGACCTGATTAGATCATTTTATATTACGGTTAATATAAGAATTCGGCGTAATTCTATCACATTTGTTCAACTTACGTCGTTCCTATTTCAGATAGCGTACTGGGCTAGGCGGCATCTTAAAGCGCGTGGAATGGCGAGTAAAATGCACTACTAAACTTCTATGATAGGGCAATCAGAGTCCCGTTTAGATCATTTTATATTTTGTTTAATATAAGATTTCAGGGAAATTCTATCATATTTGTTCAATTTACGTCGCTCCTATTTCAGATAGCGTATTGGGCTAAGCGGCATCTCAAAGCGCATGAAATGGCGAATAAAATGCACTCTGAAACTTCTAGGCTAGGGCGAACAGAGACCCGATCAGATCATTTTACATTATGGTTAATAAAAGAATTCAGCGAAATTCTATCACATTTGTTCAACTTACGTCGCTCCTATTTCAGATAGCGTATTGGGCTAAGCGGCATCTCAAAGCGCATGAAATGGCGAGTAAAATGCACTATTAGATTTCTATGGTAGGGCGTACAGAGACCCGATTAGATCATTTTATATTATGGTTAATTTAAGAATTCAGCAAAATTCTATCACATTTGTTCAATTTACGTCGCTCCTATTTCAGATACCGTACTGGGCTCGACGGCATCTTAAAGCGCGTGGAATGGCGAGTGAAATGCACTATTAGACTTCTATGGTAGGGCGAACAGAGACCCGACTAGATCATTTTACATTAAGGTTAATATAAGAATTCTGGGAAATTCTATCACATTTGTTCAATTTACGTCGCTCCCATTCCAGATAGCGTATTGGGCTATGCGGCACCTTAACGCACATGAAATGGCGAGTAAAATGCACTATTAAACTTCTATGATAGGGCAAACAGAGACCCGATTATATCATTTTATATTACGCTTAATATAAGAATTCAGCGTAATTCTATCACATTTGTTCAACTTACGTCGCTCCTATTTCAGGTAGCGTACTGGGCTAGGCGGCATCTTAAAGCGCGTGGAATGGCGCGTAAAATGCACTACTAAACTTCTATGATAGGGCAATCAGAGACCCGATTAGATCATTTTATATTTTGTTTAATATAAGATTTCAGGGAAATTCTATCACATTTGTTCAATTTACGTAGCTCCTATTTCAGATAGCGTATTGGGCTAAGCGGCATCTAAAGGCGCATGAAATGGCGAGTAAAATGCACTATTAGATTTCTATGGTAGGGCGTACAGAGACCCGATTAGATCATTTTATATTATGGTTAATTTAAGAATTCAGCAAAATTCTATCACATTTGTTCAATTTACGTCGCTCCTATTTCAGATAGCGTATTGGGATAAGCGGCATCTCAAAGCGCATGAAATGGCGTGTAAAACGCACTATTAAACTTCTAGGCTAGGGCGAACAGAGACCCGATTAGATCATTTTACATTATGGGTAATAAAAGAATTCAGCGAAATTCAATCACATTTGTTCAACTTACGTCGCTCCTATTTCAGAAAACGTATTGGGCTAGGCGACATCTCAAAGCGCATGAAATGGCGAGTAAAATGCACTATTAAACTTCTAGGGTAGGGCAAACAGAGACCCGATTGGATCATTTTATATTATGGTTAATTTACGAATTCAGCAAAATTCTATCACATTTGTTCAATTTACGTCGCTCCTATTTCAGATAGCGTACTGGGCTAGGCGGCATCTTAAAGCGCGTGGAAGGGCGAGTAAAATGCACTATTAAACTTCTATGATAGGGCAATCAGAAACCCGATTAGATCATTTTATATTTTGGTTAATATAAGAATTCAGCGAATTTCTATCACATTTGTTCAATTTACGTCGCTCCTATTTCAGATTGCTTATTGGGCTAAGAGGCATCTCAAAGCGCATGAAATGACGAGTAAAATGCACTATTAAGCTTCTAGGGTTGGGCAAACAGAGACCCGATTAGATCATTTTATATTATGGTTAATTTAAGTATTCAGCCAAATTCTATCACATTTGTTCAACTTGCGTCGCTCCTATTTCAGATAGCGTACTGGGCTAGGCGGAATCTTAAAGCGCGTGGATTGGCGAGTAAAATGCACTATTAAACTTCTATGATAGAGCAATCAGAGACCCGATTAGATCATTTTATATTATGGTTAATTTAAGAATTCAGCCAAATTCTATCACATTTGTTCAACTTACGTCGCTACTATTTCAGATAGCGTATTGTGCTAAGCGCCATCTCAAAGCGCATGAAATGGCGAGTAAAATGCACTATTAAACTTCCAGGGTAGGGCAAACAGAGACCCGATTAGATCATTTTATATTATGGTTAATTTAAGAATTCAGCGAAATACTATCACATTTGTTCAATTTACGTCGCTCCTATTTCAGATAGCTAATTGGGCAAAGCGGCATCTCAAAGCGCATGAAATGACGAGTGAAATGCACTATTAATCTTCTAGGATAAGGCAAACAGAGACCCGATTCGATCATTTTATATTACGGTTAATATAAGAATTCAGCGTAATTCTATCACATTCGTTCAACTTACGTCGCTCCTATTTCAGATAGCGTATTGGGCTAAGCGGCATCTCAAAGCGCATGAAATGGCGAGTGAAATGCACTATTAGACTTCTAGGGTAGGGCAAGCAGAGACCCGATTAGATCATTTTATATTATGGTTAAATTAAGAATTCAGCGAAATTCTATCACATTTGTTCAATTTACGTCGCTCCAATTTCAGATAGCGTATTGGGCTAAGCGGCATCTCAAAGCGCATGAAATGGCGAACAAAATGCACTACTAAACTTCTAGGCTAGGGCGCACAGAGACCCGAGCAGATCATTTTACATTATGGTTAATAAAAGAATTCAGCGTAATTCTATCACATTTGTTCAACTTACGTCGCTCCTATTTCAGATAGCGTATTGGGCTAAGCGGCATCTCAAAGCGCATGAAATGGCGAGTGAAATGCACTATTAGACTTCTATGGTAGGGCGAACAGAGACCCGATTGGATCATTTTACATTAAGGTTAATATAAGAATTCACGGAAATTCTATCACATTTGTTCAATTTACGTCGCTCCTATTCCAGATAGCGTATTGGGCTAAGCGGCATCTCAAAGCGCATGAACTGGCGAGTAAAATGCGCTATTAAACTTCTAGGATAAGGCAAACAGAGACCCGATGAGATCATTTTATATTTTGTTTAATTTAAGAATTCAGCCAAATTCTATCACATTTGTTCAATTTACGTCGCTACTATTTCAGATAGCGTACTGGGCTAGGCGGAATCTTAAAGCGCGTGGATTGGCGAGTAAAATGCACTATTAAACTTCTATGATAGAGCAATCAGAGACCCGATTAGATCATTTTATATTATGGTTAATTTAAGAATTCAGCCAAATTCTATCACATTTGTTCAATTTACGTCGCTACTATTTCAGATAGCGTATTGTGCTAAGCGCCATCTCAAAGCGCATGAAATGGCGAGTAAAATGCACTATTAAACTTCCAAGGTAGGGCAAACAGAGACCCGATTAGATCATTTTATATTATGGTTAATTTAAGAATTCAGCGAAATTCTATCACATTTGTTCAATTTACGTCGATCCTATTTCCGATAGCATACTGGGCTAGGCGGAATCTTAAAGCGCGTGGATTGGCGAGTAAAATGCACTATTAAACTTCTATGATAGGGCAATCAGAGACCCGATTAGATCATTTTATATTTTGGTTAATATAAGAATTCAGCGAAATTCTATCACAATTGTTCTATTTACGTCGCTCCTATTTCAGATAGCGTATTGGGCTAAGCGGCATCTCAAAGCGCATGAAATGGCGAGTGAAATGCACTATTAAACTTCCAGGGTAGGGCAAACAGAGACCCGATTAGATCATTTTATATTATGGTTAATTTAAGATGTCAGCAAAATTCTGTCACATTTGTTCAATTTACGTCGCTCCAATTTCAGATAGCATACTGGGCTAGGCGGCATCTTAAAGCGCGTGGAATGGCGAGTAAAATGCACTATTAAACTTCTAGGATAAGGCAAACAGAGACCTGATTAGATCATTTTATATTACGGTTAATATAAGAATTCGGCGTAATTCTATCACATTTGTTCAACCTACGTCGTTCCTATTTCAGATAGCGTACTGGGCTAGGCGGCATCTTAAAGCGCGTGGAATGGCGAGTAAAATGCACTACTAAACTTCTATGATAGGGCAATCAGAGTCCCGTTTAGATCATTTTATATTTTGTTTAATATAAGATTTCAGGGAAATTCTATCATATTTGTTCAATTTACGTCGCTCCTATTTCAGATAGCGTATTGGGCTAAGCGGCATCTCAAAGCGCATGAAATGGCGAATAAAATGCACTCTGAAACTTCTAGGCTAGGGCGAACAGAGACCCGATCAGATCATTTTACATTATGGTTAATAAAAGAATTCAGCGAAATTCTATCACATTTGTTCAACTTACGTCGCTCCTATTTCAGATAGCGTATTGGGCTAAGCGGCATCTCAAAGCGCATGAAATGGCGAGTAAAATGCACTATTAGATTTCTATGGTAGGGCGTACAGAGACCCGATTAGATCATTTTATATTATGGTTAATTTAAGAATTCAGCAAAATTCTATCACATTTGTTCAATTTACGTCGCTCCTATTTCAGATACCGTACTGGGCTCGACGGCATCTTAAAGCGCGTGGAATGGCGAGTGAAATGCACTATTAGACTTCTATGGTAGGGCGAACAGAGACCCGACTAGATCATTTTACATTAAGGTTAATATAAGAATTCTGGGAAATTCTATCACATTTGTTCAATTTACGTCGCTCCCATTCCAGATAGCGTATTGGGCTATGCGGCACCTTAACGCACATGAAATGGCGAGTAAAATGCACTATTAAACTTCTATGATAGGGCAAACAGAGACCCGATTATATCATTTTATATTACGCTTAATATAAGAATTCAGCGTAATTCTATCACATTTGTTCAACTTACGTCGCTCCTATTTCAGGTAGCGTACTGGGCTAGGCGGCATCTTAAAGCGCGTGGAATGGCGCGTAAAATGCACTACTAAACTTCTATGATAGGGCAATCAGAGACCCGATTAGATCATTTTATATTTTGTTTAATATAAGATTTCAGGGAAATTCGATCACATTTGTTCAATTTACGTAGCTCCTATTTCAGATAGCGTATTGGGCTAAGCGGCATCTAAAGGCACATGAAATGGCGAGTAAAATGCACTATTAGATTTCTATGGTAGGGCGTACAGAGACCCGATTAGATCATTTTATATTATGGTTAATTTAAGAATTCAGCAAAATTCTATCACATTTGTTCAATTTACGTCGCTCCTATTTCAGATAGCGTATTGGGATAAGCGGCATCTCAAAGCGCATGAAATGGCGAGTAAAATGCACAATTAAACTACTAGGGTAGGGCAAACAGAGACCCGATTAGATCACTTTATATTGTGGTTAATTTAAGCATTCAGCAAAATTCTATCAGATTTGTTCAATTTACGTCGCTCCTATTTCAGATAGCGTATTGGGCTAAGCGGCATCTCAAAGCGCATGAAATGGCGAGTAAAATGCACTATCAAACTTCTAGGATAAGGCAAACAGAGACCGGATTAGATCATTTTATATTACGGTTAATATAAGAATTCAGCGTAATTCTATCACATTTGTTCAACTTACGTCGCTCCTATTTCAGTTAGCGTACTGGGCTAGGCGGCATCTTAAAGCGCGTGGAATGGCGGGTAAAATGCACTATTAAACTTCTAGGATAAGGCAAACAGAGACCTGATTAGATCATTTTATATTACGGTTAATATAAGAATTCGGCGTAATTCTATCACATTTGTTCAATTTACGTCGCTGCTATTCCAGATAGCTTATTGTGCTTAGCGGCATCTCAAAGCGCATGAAATGACTAGTGAAATGCACTATTAAACCTCTAGGGTGGGGCGAACAGAGACTCGATTAGATCAATTTACATTAATGTTAATATGAGAATTCAGCGAAATTCTATCACATTTTTATTCAATTTACGTCGCTCATATTTCAGATAGCGTATTGGGCTAAGCGGCATCTCAAAGCTCAAGAAATGGCGAGTAAAATTCACTACTAAACTTCTAGGGTAGGGCAAACAGAGACCCGAATAGATCATTTTATATTATGGTTAATTTAAGAATTCAGCGAAATTCTATCACATTTGTTCAATTTACGTCGCTCCTATTTCAGATAGCGTTTTGGGCTACGCGGCATCTCAAAGCGCATGAAATGGCGAGTACAATGCACTATTAAACTTCTAGGGTAGGGCAAACAGAGACCCGATTAGATCATTTTAAGTTACGTTTAATTTAAGAATTCGGCGTAATTCTATCACAATTGTTCAATTTACGTCGCTCCTATTTCCGATAGCGTACTGGGCTTGGCTGCATCTTAAAGCGCGTGGAAGGGCGAGTAAAATGCACTACTAAACTTCTATGATACGGCAATCAGAGAGCCGATTAGATCATTTTATATTTTGGTTAATATAAGGATTCAGCGAAATTCTATAACATTTGTTCAATTTACGTCGCTCTTATTTCAGATAGCGTATTGGGCTAAGCGGCATCGCAAAGCGCGTGGATTGGCGAGTAAAATGCACTATTAAACTTCTATGATAGGGCAATCAGAGACCCGATTAGATCATTTTATATTTTGGTTAATATAAGAATTCAGCGAATTTCTATCACATTTGTTCAATTTACGTCGCTCCTATTTCAGATTGCTTATTGGGCTAAGAGGCATCTCAAAGCGCATGAAATGACGAGTAAAATGCACTATTAAGCTTCTAGGGTTGGGCAAACAGAGACCCGATTAGATCATTTTATATTATGGTTAATTTAAGTATTCAGCCAAATTCTATCACATTTGTTCAACTTGCGTCGCTCCTATTTCAGATAGCGTACTGGGCTAGGCGGAATCTTAAAGCGCGTGGATTGGCGAGTAAAATGCACTATTAAACTTCTATGATAGAGCAATCAGAGACCCGATTAGATCATTTTATATTATGGTTAATTTAAGAATTCAGCCAAATTCTATCACATTTGTTCAACTTACGTCGCTACTATTTCAGATAGCGTATTGTGCTAAGCGCCATCTCAAAGCGCATGAAATGGCGAGTAAAATGCACTATTAAACTTCCAGGGTAGGGCAAACAGAGACCAGATTAGATCATTTTATATTATGGTTAATTTAAGAATTCAGCCAAATTCTATCACATTTGTTCAATTTACGTCGCTCCTATTTCAGATAGCGTACTGTGCTAGGCGGAATCTTAAAGCGCGTGGATTGGCGAGTAAAATGCACTATTAAACTTCTATGATAGGGCAATCAGAGACCCGATTAGATCATTTTATATTTTGGTTAACATAAGAATTCAGCGAAATTCTATCACAATTGTTCTATTTACGTCGCTCCTATTTCAGATAGCGTATTGGGCTAAGCGGCATCTCAAAGCGCATGAAATGGCGAGTGAAATGCACTATTAAACTTCTAGGATAAGGCAAACAGAGACCCGATTAGATCATTTTATATTTTGGTTAATATAAGAATTGAGCGAAATTCTATCACATTTGTTCAATTTACGTCGCTCATATTTCAGATAGCGAACTGGGCTATGCGGCATCTTAAAGCGCGCGGAATGGCGAGTAAAATGCACTATTAAGCTTCTATGCTAGGGTAATCAGAGACCTGATTAGATCATTTCATATTTTGGTTAATATAAGAATTCAGTGAAATTCTATCACATTTGTTTAATTTACGTCGCTCCTATTTCAGATAGCGTATTGGGCAAAGCGGCATCTCAAAGCGCATGAAATGGCGAGTAAAATGCACTATTAAACTTCTAGGGTAGGGCAAACAGAGACCCGATAAGATGATTTTATGTTATGGTTAATTTAAGAATTCAGCGAAACTGTATCATATTTGTTCAATTTACGTCGCTCCTATTTCAGATAGCGTATTGGGCTAAGCGGCATCTCAATGCGCATGAAATGGCGAGTAAAATGCACTATTAAACTTCTAGGATAAGGCAAACAGGGACCCGATTAGATCATTTTATATTACGGTTAATATAAGAATTCAGCGTAATTCTATCACATTTGTTCAACTTACGTCGCTCCTATTTCAGATAGCGTACTGGGCTAGGCGGAATCTTAAAGCGCGTGGATTGGCGAGTAAAATGCACTATTAAACTTCTATGATAGGGCAATCAGAGACCCGATTAGATCATATTATATTATGGTTAATTTACGAATTCAGCAAAATGCTATCACATTTGTTCAATTTACATCGCTCCTATTTCAGATATCGTATTGGGCTAAGCGGCAACTCAAAGCGCATGAAATGACGAGTGAAATGCAGTATTAAACTTCTAGGGTAGGGAGAACAGAGACCCGATTAGATCATTTTACATTAAGGTTAATATAAGAATTCAGGGAAATTCTATCACATTTGTTCAATTTACGTCGCTCCTATTTCAGATAGCGTATTGGGCTAAGCGGCATCTCAAAGCGCATGAAATGGCGAGTAAAATGCACTGCTAAACTTGTAGGGTAGGGCAAACAGAGACCCGATTAGATCATTTTATATTATAGTTAATTTAAGAATTCAGCGTAATTCTATCACATTTGTTCAACTTACGTCGCTCCTACTTCAGATAGCGTATTGGGCTACGCGGCATCTCAAAGCGCATGAAATGGCGAATACAATGCACTATTAAACTTCTAGGCTAGGGCGAACACAGACCCGATTAGATCATTTTACATTATGGTTAATAAAAGAATTCAGCGAAATTCTATCACAATTGTTCAACTTACGTCGCTCCTATTTCAGATAGCGTACTGGGCTCGGCGGAATCTTAAAGCGCGTGGATTGGCGAGTAAAATGCACTATTAAACTTCTATGATAGGGCAATCAGAGACCCGATTAGATCATTTTATATTTTGGTTAATATAAGAATTCAGCGAAATTCTATCACAATTGTTCTATTTACGTCGCTCCTATTTCAGATAGCGTACTGGGCTAGGCGGCATCTTAAAGCGCGTGGAATGGCGAGTAAAATGCACTACTAAACTTCTATGATAGGGCAATCAGAGTCCCGTTTAGATCATTTTATATTTTGTTTAATATAAGAATTCAGCGAAATTCTATCACAATTGTTCTATTTACGTCGCTCCTATTTCAGATAGCGTATTGGGCTAAGCGGCATCTCAAAGCGCATGAAATGGCGAGTGAAATGCACTATTACACTTCTAGGGTAGGGCGAACAGAGACCCGATTAGATCATTTTACATTAAGGTTAATATAAGTATTCAGGGAAATTCTATCACATTTGTTCAATTTACGTCGCTCCTATTTCAGATAGCGTATTGGGCTAAGCGGCATCTCAAAGCGCATGAAATGGCGAGTAAAATGCACTGTTAAACTTCTAGGGTAGGGCAAACAGAGACCCGATTAGATCATTTTATATTATGGTTAATTTAAGAATTCAGCCAAATTCTATCACATTTGTTCAATTTACGTCGCTCCTATTCCAGATAGCGTATTGGGCTAAGCGGCATCTCAAAGCGCATGAAATGGCGAGTAAAATGCACTATTAAACTTACAGGGTAGGGCAAACAGAGACCCGATTAGATCATATTACATTATGGTTAATTTACGAATTCAGCAAAATTCTATCACATTTGTTCAATTTACATCGCTCCTATTTCAGATATCGTATTGGGCTAAGCGGCAACTCAAAGCGCATGAAATGACGAGTGAAATGCAGTATTAAACTTCTAGGGTAGGGAGAACAGAGACCCGATTAGATCATTTTACATTAATGTTAATATAAGAATTCAGCGAAATTCTATCGCAATTGTTCTATTTACGTCGCTCCTATTTCAGATAGCGTATTGGGCTAAGCGGCATCTCAAAGCGCATGAAATGGCGAGTAAAACGCACTATTAAACTTCTAGGCTAGGGCGAACAGAGACCCGATTAGATCATTTTACATTATGGGTAATAAAAGAATTCAGCGAAATTCAATCACATTTGTTCAACTTACGTCGCTCCAATTTCAGAAAGCGTATTGGGCTAGGCGACATCTCAAAGCGCATGAAATGGCGAGTAAAATGCACTATTAAACTTCTAGGGTAGGGCAAACAGAGACCCGATTGGATCATTTTATATTATGGTTAATTTACTAATTCAGCAAAATTCTATCACATTTGTTCAATTTACGTCGCTCCCATTCCAGATAGCGTATTGGGCTATGCGGCACCTTAACGCACATGAAATGGCGAGTAAAATGCACTATTAAACTTCTATGATAGGGCAAACAGAGACCCGATTATATCATTTTATATTACGCTTAATATAAGAATTCAGCGTTATTCTATCACATTTGTTCAACTTACGTCGCTCCTATTTCAGTTAGCGTACTGGGCTAGGCGGCATCTTAAAGCGCGTGGAATGGCGAGTAAAATGCACTATTAAACTTCTAGGCTAGGGCGAACACAGACCCGATTAGATCATTTTACATTATGGTTAATAAAAGAATTCAGCGAAATTCTATCACAATTGTTCAACTTACGTCGCTCCTATTTCAGATAGCGTACTGGGCTAGGCGGAATCTTAAAGCGCGTGGATTGGCGAGTAAAATGCACTATTAAACTTCTATGATAGGGCAATCAGAGACCCGATTAGATCATTTTATATTTTGGTTAATATAAGAATTCAGCGAAATTCTATCACAATTGTTCTATTTACGTCGCTCCTATTTCAGATAGCGTACTGGGCTAGGCGGCATCTTAAAGCGCGTGGAATGGCGAGTAAAATGCACTACTAAACTTCTATGATAGGGCAATCAGAGTCCCGTTTAGATCATTTTATATTTTGTTTAATATAAGAATTCAGCGAAATTCTATCACAATTGTTCTATTTACGTCGCTCCTATTTCAGATAGCGTATTGGGCTAAGCGGCATCTCAAAGCGCATGAAATGGCGAGTGAAATGCACTATTACACTTCTAGGGTAGGGCGAACAGAGACCCGATTAGACCATTTTACATTAAGGTTAATATAAGTATTCAGGGAAATTCTATCACATTTGTTCAATTTACGTCGCTCCTATTTCAGATAGCGTATTGGGCTAAGCGGCATCTCAAAGCGCATGAAATGGCGAGTAAAATGCACTGTTAAACTTCTAGGGTAGGGCAAACAGAGACCCGATTAGATCATTTTATATTATGGTTAATTTAAGAATTCAGCCAAATTCTATCACATTTGTTCAATTTACGTCGCTCCTATTCCAGATAGCGTATTGGGCTAAGCGGCATCTCAAAGCGCATGAAATGGCGAGTAAAATGCACTATTAAACTTACAGGGTAGGGCAAACAGAGACCCGATTAGATCATATTACATTATGGTTAATTTACGAATTCAGCAAAATTCTATCACATTTGTTCAATTTACATCGCTCCTATTTCAGATATCGTATTGGGCTAAGCGGCAACTCAAAGCGCATGAAATGACGAGTGAAATGCAGTATTAGACTTCTAGGGTAGGGAGAACAGAGACCCGATTAGATCATTTTACATTAATGTTAATATAAGAATTCAGCGAAATTCTATCGCAATTGTTCTATTTGCGTCGCTCCTATTTCAGATAGCGTATTGGGCTAAGCGGCATCTCAAAGCGCATGAAATGGCGAGTAAAACGCACTATTAAACTTCTAGGCTAGGGCGAACAGAGACCCGATTAGATCATTTTACATTATGGGTAATAAAAGAATTCAGCGAAATTCAATCACATTTGTTCAACTTACGTCGCTCCTATTTCAGAAAGCGTATTGGGCTAGGCGACATCTCAAAGCGCATGAAATGGCGAGTAAAATGCACTATTAAACTTCTAGGGTAGGGCAAACAGAGACCCGATTGGATCATTTTATATTATGGTTAATTTACGAATTCAGCAAAATTCTATCACATTTGTTCAATTTACGTCGCTCCTATTTCAGATAGCGTACTGGGCTAGGCGGCATCTTAAAGCGCGTGGAAGGGCGAGTAAAATGCACTATTAAACTTCTATGATAGGGCAATCAGAGACCCGATTAGATTATTTTATATTTTGGTTAATATAAGAATTCAGCGAATTTCTATCACATTTGTTCAATTTACGTCGCTCCTATTTCAGATAGCTTATTGGGCTAAGAGGCATCTCAAAGCGCATGAAATGACGAGTAAAATGCACTATTAAGCTTCTAGGGTTGGGCAAACAGAGACCCGATTAGATTATTTTATATTATGGTTAATTTAAGTATTCAGCCAAATTCTGTCACATTTGTTCAATTTCCGTCGCTCCAATTTCAGATAGCATACTGGGCTAGGCGGCATCTTAAAGCGCGTGGAATGGCGATCAAAATGCACTATTAAACTTCTATGATAGGGCAATCAGAGACCCGACTAGATCATTTTATATTTTGGTTAATATAAGAATTCAGCGAAATTCTATCAGAATTGTTCAATTTACGTCGCTCCTACTTCAGATAGCGTATTGGGCTAAGCGGCATCTCAATGCGCATGAAATGGCGAGTAAAATTCCCTATTAAACTTCTAGGATAAGGCAAACAGGGACCCGATTAGATCATTTTATATTACGGTTAATATAAGAATTCGGCGTAATTCTATCACATTTGTTCAACTTACGTCGTTCCTATTTCAGATAGCGTACTGGGCTAGGCGGCATCTTAAAGCGCGTGGAATGGCGAGTAAAATGCACTACTAAACTTCTATGATAGGGCAATCAGAGTCCCGTTTAGATCATTTTATATTTTGTTTAATATAAGATTTCAGGGAAATTCTATCATATTTGTTCAATTTACGTCGCTCCTATTTCAGATAGCGTATTGGGCTAAGCGGCATCTCAAAGCGCATGAAATGGCGAATAAAATGCACTCTCAAACTTCTAGGCTAGGGCGAACAGAGACCCGATCAGATCATTTTACATTATGGTTAATAAAAGAATTCAGCGAAATTCTATCACATTTGTTCAACTTACGTCGCTCCTATTTCAGATAGCGTATTGGGCTAAGCGGCATCTCAAAGCGCATGAAATGGCGAGTAAAATGCACTATTAGATTTCTATGGTAGGGCGTACAGAGACCCGATTAGATCATTTTATATTATGGTTAATTTAAGAATTCAGCAAAATTCTATCACATTTGTTCAATTTACGTCGCTCCTATTTCAGATACCGTACTGGGCTCGACGGCATCTTAAAGCGCGTGGAATGGCGAGTGAAATGCACTATTAGACTTCTATGGTAGGGCGAACAGAGACCCGACTAGATCATTTTACATTAAGGTTAATATAAGAATTCTGGGAAATTCTATCACATTTGTTCAATTTACGTCGCTCCCATTCCAGATAGCGTATTGGGCTATGCGGCACCTTAACGCACATGAAATGGCGAGTAAAATGCACTATTAAACTTCTATGATAGGGCAAACAGAGACCCGATTATATCATTTTATATTACGCTTAATATAAGAATTCAGCGTTATTCTATCACATTTGTTCAACTTACGTCGCTCCTATTTCAGTTAGCGTACTGGGCTAGGCGGCATCTTAAAGCGCGTGGAATGGCGAGTAAAATGCACTATTAAACTTCTAGGATAAGGCAAACAGAGACCTGATTAGATCATTTTATATTACGGTTAATATAAGAATTCGGCGTAATTCTATCACATTTGTTCAATTTACGTCGCTGCTATTCCAGATAGCTTATTGTGCTTAGCGGCATCTCAAAGCGCATGAAATGACGAGTGAAATGCACTATTAAACTTCTAGGATAAGGCAAACAGGGACCCGATTAGATCATTTTATATTACGGTTAATATAAGAATTCAGCGTAATTCTATCACATTTGTTCAACTTACGTCGCTCCTATTTCAGATAGCGTACTGGGCTAGGCGGCATCTTAAAGCGCGTGGAATGGCGAGTAAAATGCACTACTAAACTTCTATGATAGGGCAATCAGAGTCCCGTTTAGATCATTTTATATTTTGTTTAATATAAGATTTCAGGGAAATTCTATCACATTTGTTCAATTTACGTCGCTCCTATTTCAGATAGCGTATTGGGCTAAGCGGCATCTCAAAGCGCATGAAATGGCGAGTAAAATGCACTATTAAACTTATAGGGTAGGGCAAACAGAGACCCGATTAGATCATATTATATTATGGTTTATTTACGAATTCAGCAAAATGCTATCACATTTGTTCAATTTACATCACTCCTATTTCAGATATCGTATTGGGCTAAGCGGCAACTCAAAGCGCATGAAATGACGAGTGAAATGCAGTATTAAACTTCTAGGGTAGGGAGAACAGAGACCCGATTAGATCATTTTACATTAAGGTTAATATAAGAATTCAGGGAAATTCTATCACATTTGTTCAATTTACGTCGCTCCTATTTCAGATAGCGTATTGGGCTAAGCGGCATCTCAAAGCGCATGAAATGGCGAGTAAAATGCACTGCTAAACTTGTAGGGTAGGGCAAACAGAGACCCGATTAGATCATTTTATATTATAGTTAATTTAAGAATTCAGCGTAATTCTATCACATTTGTTCAACTTACGTCGCTCCTACTTCAGATAGCGTATTGGGCTACGCGGCATCTCAAAGCGCATGAAATGGCGAATACAATGCACTATTAAACTTCTAGGCTAGGGCGAACACAGACCCGATTAGATCATTTTACATTATGGTTAATAAAAGAATTCAGGGAAATTCTATCACATTTGTTCAATTTCCGTCGCTCCTATTTCAGATAGCGTATTGGGCTAAGCGGCATCTCAAAGCGCATGAAATGGCGAGTAAAATGCACTGTTAAACATCTAGGGTAGGGCAAACAGAGACCCGATTAGATCATTTTATATTATGGTTAATTTAAGAATTCAGCCAAATTTTATCACATTTGTTCAATTTACGTCGCTACTATTTCAGATAGCGTATTGGGCTAAGCGCCATCTCAAAGCGCATGAAATGGCGAGTAAAATGCACTATTAAACTTCCAGGGTAGGGCAAACAGAGACCCGATTAGATCATTTTATATTATGGTTAATTTAAGAATTCAGCCAAATTCTATCACATTTGTTCAATTTACGTCGCTCCTATTTCAGGTAGCGTACTGTGCTAGGCGGAATCTTAAAGCGCGTGGATTGGCGAGTAAAATGCACTATTAAACTTCTATGATAGGGCAATCAGAGACCCGATTAGATCATTTTATATTGTGGTTATTATAAGAATTCAGCGAAATTCTATCACAATTGTTCTATTTACGTCGCTCCTATTTCAGATAGCGTATTGGGCTAAGCGGCATCTCAAAGCGCATGAAATGGCGAGTGAAATGCACTATTAAACTTCCAGGGCAGGGCAAACAGAGACCCGATTAGATCATTTTATATTTTGGTTAATATAAGAATTCAGCGAAATTCTATCACATTTGTTCAATTTACGTCACTCCTATTTCAGATAGCGTATTGGGCAAAGCGGCATCTCAAAGCGTATGAAATGGCGAATAAAATGCACTATTAAAGTTCTAGGCTAGGGCGAACAGAGATCCGATCAGATCATTTTACGTTATGGTTAATAAAAGAGTTCAGCGAAATTCTATCACATTTGTTCAACTTATATCGCTCCTATTTCAGATAGCGTATTACGCTAAGCGGCATTTCAAAGCGCATGAAATGGCGAGTAAAATGCCCTATTAAACTTCTAGGATAAGGCAAACAGAGACCCGATTAGATCATTTTATATTACGGTAAATATAAGAATTCGGCGTAATTCTATCACATTTGTTCAATTTACGTCGCTGCTATTCCAGATAGCTTATTGTGCTTAGCGGCATCTCAAAGCGCATGAAATGGCGAGTAAAATGCACTATTAGATTTCTATGGTAGGGCGTACAGAGACCCGATTAGATCATTTTATATTATGGTTAATTTAAGAATTCAGCAAAATTCCATCACATTTGTTCAATTTACGTCGCTCCTATTTCAGATAGCGTACTGGGCTAGGCGGCAACTTAAAGCGCGTGGAATGTCGAGTAAAATGCACTATTAAACTTCTATGATAGGGCAATCAGTAACCCGATTAGATCATTTCATATTATAGTTAATTTAAGAATTCAGCGAAATTCTATCACATTTGTTCAATTTACGTCACTCCTATTTCAGATAGCGTATTGGGCAAAGCGGCATCTCAAAGCGTATGAAATGGCGAATAAAATGCACTATTAAAGTTCTAGGCTAGGGCGAACAGAGATCCGATCAGATCATTTTACGTTATGGTTAATAAAAGAGTTCAGCGAAATTCTATCACATTTGTTCAACTTATATCGCTCCTATTTCAGATAGCGTATTACGCTAAGCGGCATTTCAAAGCGCATGAAATGGCGAGTAAAATGCCCTATTAAACTTCTAGGATAAGGCAAACAGAGACCCGATTAGATCATTTTATATTACGGTAAATATAAGAATTCGGCGTAATTCTATCACATTTGTTCAATTTACGTCGCTGCTATTCCAGATAGCTTATTGTGCTTAGCGGCATCTCAAAGCGCATGAAATGGCGAGTAAAATGCACTATTAGATTTCTATGGTAGGGCGTACAGAGACCCGATTAGATCATTTTATATTATGGTTAATTTAAGAATTCAGCAAAATTCCATCACATTTGTTCAATTTACGTCGCTCCTATTTCAGATAGCGTACTGGGCTAGGCGGCAACTTAAAGCGCGTGGAATGTCGAGTAAAATGCACTATTAAACTTCTATGATAGGGCAATCAGTAACCCGATTAGATCATTTCATATTATAGTTAATTTAAGAATTCAGCGAAATTCTATCACATTTGTTCAATTTACGTCACTCCTATTTCAGATAGCGTATTGGGCAAAGCGGCATCTCAAAGCGTATGAAATGGCGAATAAAATGCACTATTAAAGTTCTAGGCTAGGGCGAACAGAGATCCGATCAGATCATTTTACGTTATGGTTAATAAAAGAGTTCAGCGAAATTCTATCACATTTGTTCAACTTATATCGCTCCTATTTCAGATAGCGTATTACGCTAAGCGGCATTTCAAAGCGCATGAAATGGCGAGTAAAATGCCCTATTAAACTTCTAGGATAAGGCAAACAGAGACCCGATTAGATCATTTTATATTACGGTAAATATAAGAATTCGGCGTAATTCTATCACATTTGTTCAATTTACGTCGCTGCTATTCCAGATAGCTTATTGTGCTTAGCGGCATCTCAAAGCGCATGAAATGGCGAGTAAAATGCACTATTAGATTTCTATGGTAGGGCGTACAGAGACCCGATTAGATCATTTTATATTATGGTTAATTTAAGAATTCAGCAAAATTCTATCACATTTGTTCAATTTACGTCGCTCCTATTTCAGATACCGTACTGGGCTCAACGGCATCTTAAAGCGCGTGGAATGGCGAGTGAAATGCACTATTAGACTTCTATGGTAGGGCGAACAGAGACCCGAGTAGATCATTTTACATTAAGGTTAATATAAGAATTCAGGGAAATTCTATCACATTTGTTCAATTTACGTCGCTCCCATTCCAGATAGCGTATTGGGCTATGCGGCACCTTAAAGCACATGAAATGGCGAGTAAATGCACTATTAAACTTCTATGATAGGGCAAACAGAGACCCGATTATATCATTTTATATTACGGTTAATATAAGAATTCAGCGTAATTCTATCACATTTGTTCAACTTACGTCGCTCCTATTTCAGGTAGCGTACTGGGCTAGGCGGCACCTTAAAGCGCGTGGAATGGCGCGTAAAATGCACTACTAAACTTCTATGATAGGGCAATCAGAGACCCGATTAGATCATTTTATATTTTGTTTAATATAAGATTTCAGGGAAATTCTATCACATTCGTTCAATTTACGTAGCTCCTATTTCAGATAGCGTATTGGGCTAAGCGGCATCTCAAAGCGCATGAAATGGCGAGTAAAATGCACTATTACATTTCTATGTAGGGCGTACAGAGACCCGATTAGATCATTTTATATTATGGTTAATTTAAGAATTCAGCAAAATTCTATCACATTTGTTCAATTTACGTCGCTCCTATTTCAGATAGCGTACTGGGCTAGGCGGCAACTTAAAGCGCGTGGAATGTCGAGTAAAATGCACTATTAAACTTCTATGATAGGGCAATCAGTAACCCGATTAGATCATTTCATATTATAGTTAATTTAAGAATTCAGCGAAATTCTATCACATTTGTTCAATTTACGTCGCTCCTATTTCAGATAGCGTATTGGGCTAAGAGGCATCTCAAAGCGCATGAAATGTCGAGTAAAATGCACTATTAAACTTCTAGGGTAGGGCGAACACAGAACCGATTAGATCATTTTACATTAAGGTTAATATAAGAATTCAGGGAAATTCTATCACGTTTGTTCAATATACGTCGCTACTATTTCAGATAGCGTATTGGGCTAAGCCGCATCTCAAAGCGCATGAAATGACGAGTGAAAGGCACTATTAAACTTCTAGCGTAGGGCGAACAGGGAACCGATTAGATCATTTTACATTAAGGTTAATATAAGAATTCAGGGAAATCCTATCACGTTTGTCCAATTTACGTCGCTCCTATTTCAGATAGCGTATTGGGCTAAGCGGCATCTCAAAGCGCATGAAATGGCGAGCAAAATGCACTGTTAAACTTCTAGGGTAGGGCAAACAGAGACCCGATTAGATCATTTCATATTATGGTTTATTTAAGAATTCCGAAAAATTCTATCACATTTGTTATAATTTACGTCGCTCCTATTTCAGATAGCTTATTGGGCTAAGCGGCATCTCAAAGCGCATGAAATGACGAGTGAAATGCACTACTAAACTTCTAGGATAGGGCAACAGAGACCCGATCAGATCATTTTATATTACGGTTAATATAAGAATTCAGCGTAATTCTATCACATTTGTTCAATTTGCCTCGCTGATATTTCAGATAGCGTATTGGGCTAAGCGGCATCTCAAAGCGCAAGAAATGGCGAGTAAAATGCACAATTAAACTTCTAGGGTAGGGCAACCAGAGACCCGATAAGATCATTTTATATTATGGTTAATTTAAGAATTCAGCGAAACTCTATCACATTTGTTCAATTTATGTCGCTCCTATTTCAGATGGCGTATTGGGCTAAGCGGCATCTCAATGCGCATGAAATGGCGAGTAAAATGCACTATTAAACTTCTAGGATAAGGCAAATAGAGACCCGATTAGATCATTTTATATTACGGTTAATACAAGAATTCAGCGTAATTCTATCACATTTGTTCAACTACGTCGCTCCTATTTCAGACAGCATACTGGGCTAGGCGGCATCTTAAAGCGCGTGGAATGGCGAGTAAAATGCACAATTAAACTTCTATGATAGGGCTATCAGAGACCCGATTAGATCATTTTATATTTTGCTTAATATAAGAATTCAGCGAAATTCTATCACATTTGTTTAATTTACGTCGCTCCTATTTCAGAGAGCGTACTGGGCTGGGCGGCATCTTAAAGCGCGTGGATTGGCGAGTAAAATGCACTATTAAACTTCTAGGGTATGGCAAACAGAGACCCGATTAGATCATTTTATATTATGGTTAATTTATCAATTCAGCGAAATTCTATCACATTTGTTCAATTTACGTCGCTCCTATTTCAGATAGCTTATTGGGCTAGGCGGCATCTGAAAGCGCATGAAATGACGAGTGAAATGCACTAGTAATCTTCTAGGGTAGGGCGAGCAGAGACCCGATTAGATCATTTTATATTACGGTTAATATATGAATTCAGCGTAATTCTATCACATTCGTTCAACATACGTCGCTCCTATTTCAGATAGTGTACTGGGCTAGGCGGCATCTTAAATCGCGTGGAAGGGCGAGTAAAATGCACTACTAAACTTCTATGATAGGGCAATCAGAGAGCCGATTAGATCATTTTATATTTTGGTTAATATAAGAATTCAGCGTAATTCTGTCACATTTGTTCAACTTACGTCGCTCCTATTTCAGATTGCGTATTGGGCTAAGCGGCATCTCAAAGCGCATGAAATGACGAGTGAAAGGCACTATTAAACTTCTAGGGTAGGGCGAACAGAGAACCGATTAGATCATATTACATTAAGGTTAATATAAGAATTCAGGGAAATTCTATCACATTTGTTCAATTTACGTCGCTCGTATTTCAGATAGCGTACTGGGCTAGATGGAATCTTAAAGCGCGTGGAAGGGCGAGTAAAATGCACTATTAAACGTCTAGGCTTGGGCGAAGAGAGACCCGATTAGATCATTTAACATTATGGTTAATAAAAGAATTCAGCGAAATTCTATCACATTTGTTCAATTTACATTTCTCCTATTTCAGAGAGCGTATTGGGCTAAGCGGCATCTCAAAGCGCATTAAATGGCGAGCAAAATGCACTATCAAACATCTAGGGTATTGCAAACAGAGACCCGATTAGATCATTTTATATTATGGTTAATTTAAGAATTCAACGAAATTCTATCACACTTGTTCAATTTACGTCGCTCCTATTTCAGATAGCGTATTGGGCTAAGAGGCATCTCAAAGCGCATGAAATGTCGAGTAAAATGCACTATTAAACTTCTAGGGTAGGGCGAACACAGAACCGATTAGATCATTTTACATTAAGGTTAATATAAGAATTCAGGGAAATTCTATCACGTTTGTTCAATATACGTCGCTACTATTTCAGATAGCGTATTGGGCTAAGCCGCATCTCAAAGCGCATGAAATGACGAGTGAAAGGCACTATTAAACTTCTAGGGTAGGGCGAACAGGGAACCGATTAGATCATTTTACATTAAGGTTAATATAAGAATTCAGGGAAATCCTATCACGTTTGTCCAATTTACGTCGCTCCTATTTCAGATAGCGTATTGGGCTAAGCGGCATCTCAAAGCGCATGAAATGGCGAGCAAAATGCACTGTTAAACTTCTAGGGTAGGGCAAACAGAGACCCGATTAGATCATTTCATATTATGGTTTATTTAAGAATTCAGAAAAATTCTATCACATTTGTTATAATTTACGTCGCTCCTATTTCAGATAGCTTATTGGGCTAAGCGGCATCTCAAAGCGCATGAAATGACGAGTGAAATGCACTACTAAACTTCTAGGATAGGGCAAACAGAGACCCGATCAGATCAGTTTATATTACGGTTAATATAAGAATTCAGCGTAATTCTATCACATTTGTTCAATTTGCCTCGCTGATATTTCAGATAGCGTATTGGGCTAAGCGGCATCTCAAAGCGCAAGAAATGGCGAGTAAAATGCACAATTAAACTTCTAGGGTAGGGCAAACAGAGACCCGATAAGATCATTTTATATTATGGTTAATTTAAGAATTCAGCGAAACTCTATCACATTTGTTCAATTTATGTCGCTCCTATTTCAGATGGCGTATTGGGCTAAGCGGCATCTCAATGCGCATGAAATGGCGAGTAAAATGCACTATTAAACTTCTAGGATAAGGCAAATAGAGACCCGATTAGATCATTTTATATTACGGTTAATACAAGAATTCAGCGTAATTCTATCACATTTGTTCAACTACGTCGCTCCTATTTCAGACAGCATACTGGGCTAGGCGGCATCTTAAAGCGCGTGGAATGGCGAGTAAAATGCACTATTAAACTTCTATGATAGGGCTATCAGAGACCCGATTAGATCATTTTATATTTTGCTTAATATAAGAATTCAGCGAAATTCTATCACATTTGTTTAATTTACGTCGCTCCTATTTCAGAGAGCGTACTGGGCTGGGCGGCATCTTAAAGCGCGTGGATTGGCGAGTAAAATGCACTATTAAACTTCTAGGGTATGGCAAACAGAGACCCGATTAGATCATTTTATATTATGGTTAATTTATCAATTCAGCGAAATTCTATCACATTTGTTCAATTTACGTCGCTCCTATTTCAGATAGCTTATTGGGCTAGGCGGCATCTCAAAGCGCATGAAATGACGAGTGAAATGCACTAGTAATCTTCTAGGGTAGGGCGAGCAGAGACCCGATTAGATCATTTTATATTACGGTTAATATAAGAATTCAGCGTAATTCTATCACATTCGTTCAACATACGTCGCTCCTATTTCAGATAGTGTACTGGGCTAGGCGGCATCTTAAATCGCGTGGAAGGGCGAGTAAAATGCACTACTAAACTTCTATGATAGGGCAATCAGAGAGCCGATTAGATCATTTTATATTTTGGTTAATATAAGAATTCAGCGTAATTCTGTCACATTTGTTCAACTTACGTCGCTCCTATTTCAGATTGCGTATTGGGCTAAGCGGCATCTCAAAGCGCATGAAATGACGAGTGAAAGGCACTATTAAACTTCTAGGGTAGGGCGAACAGAGAACCGATTAGATCATTTTACATTAAGGTTAATATAAGAATTCAGGGAAATTCTATCACATTTGTTCAATTTACGTCGCTCGTATTTCAGATAGCGTACTGGGCTAGATGGAATCTTAAAGCGCGTGGAAGGGCGAGTAAAATGCACTATTAAACGTCTAGGCTTGGGCGAAGAGAGACCCGATTAGATCATTTAACATTATGGTTAATAAAAGAATTCAGCGAAATTCTATCACATTTGTTCAATTTACATTTCTCCCATTTCAGGTAGCGTATTGGGCTAAGCGGCATCCCAAACCGCATGAAATGACGAATAAAATGCGCTATTAAGCTTCCACGCTAGGGCGAACAGAGGCCCGATTAGATCATTTTATATTACGGTTAATATAAGAATTCAGCGTAATTCTGTCACATTTGTTCAACTTACGTCGCTCCTATTTCAGATAGCGTACTGGGCTGGGCGGCATCTTAAATCGCGTGGAAGGGCGAGTAAAATGCACTACTAAACTTCTATGATAGGGGAATCAGAGAGCCGATTAGATCATTTTATATTTTGGTTAATATAAGAATTCAGCGAAATTCTATCACATTTGTTCAATTTACGTCGCTCCTATTTCAGATTGCGTATTGGGCTAAGCGGCATCTCAAAGCGCATGAAATGACGAGTAAAAGGCACTATTAAACTTCTAGGGTAGGGCGAACAGAGAACCGATTAGATCATTTTACATTAAGGTTAATATAAGAATTCAGGGAAATTCTATCACGTTTGTTCAATTTACGTCGCTACTATTTCAGATAGCGTATTGGGCTAAGCGGCATCTCAAAGCGCATGAAATGGCGACTAAAATGCACTGTTAAACTTCTAGGGTAGGGCAAACAGAGGCCCGATTAGATCATTTCATATTGTGGTTTATTTAAGAATTCAGAAAAAGTCTATCACATTTGTACAATTTACGTCGCTCCTATTTCAGATAGCGTACTGGGCTAGGCGGCAACTTAAAGCGCGTGTAATGGCGAGTAAAATGCACTATTAAACTTCTATGACAGGGCAATCAGAGACCCGATTAGATCATTTTATATTTTGGTTAATATAAGAATTCAGCGAAATTCTATCACATTTGTTCAATTTACGTCGCTCCTATTTCAGATAGCGTATTGGGCTAAGCGGCATCTTAAAGCGCGCGGAATGGCGAGTAAAATGCACTATTAAACTTCTAGGGTAGGGCAAACAGAGACTCGATTAGATCATTTTATATTATGGTTAATTTATCAATTCAGCGAAATTCTATCACATTTGTTCAATTTACGTCGCTCCTATTTCAGATAGCTAATTGGGCTAAGCGGCATCGCAAAGCGCATGAATTGACGAGTAAAATGCACTATTAAACTTCTAGGATAAGGCAAACAGAGACCCGATTAGATCATTTTATATTACGGTTAATATAAGAATTCAGCGTAATTCTGTGACATTTGTTCAACTTACGTAGCTCCTATTTCAGATAGCGTACTGGGCTAGGCGGTAACTTAATGCGCGTGGAATGGCGAGTAAAATGCCCTATTAAGCTTCTATGATAGGGCAATCAGAGACCCGCTTAGATCATTCTATATTTTGGTTAATATAAGAATTCAGCGAAATTCTATCACATTTGTTCAATTTACATCGCTCCTATTTCAGATAGCGACTTGTGCTAAGCGTCATCTCAAAGAGCAAGAAATGGCGAGTAAAATGCACTATTAAACTTCTAGGATAAGGCAAACAGAAACCCGATTAGATCATTTTATATTACGGTTAATATAAGAATTCAGCGTAATTCTATCACATTTGTTCAATTTACGTCGCTCCTATATCAGATAGCATATTGGGCTAAGCGGCATCTCAAAGCGCATGAAATGGCGAGTGAAATGCACTATTAAACTTCTAGGGTAGGGCAAACAGAGACCCGATTAGATCATTTTATATTACGGTTAATATAAGAATTCAGCGAAATTCTATCACATTTGTTCAATTTACGTCGCTCCTATTTCAGATAGCGTATTGGGCTAAGCGGCATCTCAAAGCGCATTAAATGACGAGAGAAATGCACTATTAAACTTCTTGGGTAGGGCGAACAGAGACCCGATTACATCATTTTATATTATGGTTAATTTAAGAATTCAGCAAAATTCTATCACATTTGTTCAATTTACGTCGCTCCTATTTCAGATAGCGTGCTGGGCTACGCGGTATCTTAAAGCGCGTGGAAGGGCGAGTAAAATGCACTACTAAACTTCTATGATAGGGCAATCAGAGTCCCGTTTAGATCATTTTATATTTTCTTTAATATAAGATTTCAGGGAAATTCTATCACATTTGTTCAACTTACGTCGCTCCTATTTCAGATAGCGTACTGCGCTAGGCGGCATCTCAAAGCGGGTGGAATGGCGAGTAAAATGCACTCTTAAACATCTATGATAGGGCAATCAGAGACCCGATTAGATCATTTTATATTTTGGTTAATATAAGAATTCAGCAAAATTCTATCACAATTGTTCAATTTACGTCGTTCCTATTTCAGATAGCATACTGGGCTGGGCGGCATCTTAAAGCGCGTGGAATGGCGAGTAAAATGCACTATTAATGTTCTATGATAGGGCAATCAGAGACCCGATTAGATCATTTTATATTTTGGTTAATATAAGAATTCAGCGTAATTCTATCACATTTGTTCAATTTACGTCGCTCCTATATCAGATAGCATACTGGGCTAAGCGGCATCTCAAAGCGCATGAAATGGGGAGTAAAATGCACTATTAAACTTCTAGGGTAAGGCAAACAGAGACCCGAATAGATCATTTTATATTACGGTTAATATAAGATTTCAGGGAAATTCTATCACATTTGTTCAATTTACGTCGCTCCTATTTCAGATTGCTATTGGGCTAAGCGGCATCTCAAAGCGCATGAAATGACGAATAAAATGCACTATTAAGCTTGTACGCTAGGGCGAACAGAGACCCGATTAGATCATTTAACATTATGGTAAATAAAAGAATTCAGCGAAATTCTATCACATTTGTTCAATTTACGTCGCTCCTATTTCAGATTGCTATTGGGCTAAGCGGCATCTCAAAGCGCATGAAATGACGAATAAAATGCACTATTAAGCTTGTACGCTAGGGCGAACAGAGACCCGATTAGATCATTTAACATTATGGTAAATAAAAGAATTCAGCGAAATTCTATCACATTTGTTCAATTTACGTCGCTCCCATTTCAGATAGCGTATTGGGCTAAGCGGCATCTCAAAGCGCATGGAATGGCGAGTGAAATGCACTATTAAACTTCTAGGGTAGGGCGAACAGACACCCGAATAGATCATTTTATATTACGGTTAATATAAGAATTCAGCGTAATTCTATCACATTTGTTCAACTAACGTCGCTCCTATTTCAGATAGCGTACTGGGCTAGGCGGCATCTTAAAGCGCGTGGAAGGGCGAGTAAAATGCACTAATAAACTTCTAGGATAAGGCAAACGGAGATCCGATTAGACCATTTTATATTACGGTTAATATAAGAATGCAGCGTAATTCTATCACATTTGTTCAATTTACGTCGCTCCTATTTCAGATAGCGTATTGGGCTAAGCTGCATCTCAAAGCGCAAGAAATGGCTCGTACAATGCACTATTCAACTTCTAGGGTAGGGCAAACAGAGACCGGATTAGATCATTTTATATTTTGGTTAATATAAGAATTCAGCGGAATTCTATCACATTTGTTCAATTTACGTCGCTCCTATTTCAGATAGCGTATTGGGCTAAGAGGCATCTCAAAGCGCATGAAATGGCGAGTAAAATGCACTATTAAACTTCTAGGATAAGGCAAACAGAGACCCGATTAGATCATTTTATATTACGGTTAATATAAGAATTCAGCGTAATTCTGTGACATTTGTTCAACTTACGTAGCTCCTATTTCAGATAGCGTACTGGGCTAGGCGGCAACTTAAAGCGCGTGGAATGGTGAGTAAAATGCACTATTAAACTTCTAGGGTAGGGCAATCAGAGACCCGATTAGATCATTTTATATTATGGTTAATATAAGAATTCAGCGAAGTTCTATCACATTTGTTTAATTTACGTCGCTCCTATTTCAGATAGCGTATTGGGCTAAGCGGCATCTCAAAGCGCACGAAATGGCGAGTAAAATGCACTATTAAACTTCTAGGGTAGGGCAATCAGAGACCCGATTAGATCATTTTATATTTTGGTTAATATAAGAATTGAGCGAGATTCTCTCACATTTGTTCAATTTACGTAGCTGATATTTCAGATAGCGTATTGGGCTAAGCGGCATCTCAAAGCGCAAGAAATGGCGAGTAAAATGAACTATTAAACTTCTAGGGTAGGGCAATCAGAGACCCGATTCGATCATTTTACATTATGGTTAATTTAAGAATTCAGCAAAATTCTATCACATTTGTTCAACTTATGTCGCTCCTATTTCAGATAGCGTACTGGGCTAGGCGGCACCTTAAAGCGCGTGGAATGGCGAGTAAAATGCACTATTAAACTTCTATGATAGGGCAATCAGAGACCCGACTAGATCATTTTATATTTTGGTTAATATAAGAATTCAGCGAAATTCTATCACATTTGTTCAATTTACGTCGCTCCTATTTCAGATAGCTTATTGGGCTAAGCGGCATCGCAAAGCGCATGAAATGACGAGTGAAATGCACTATTAAACTTCTAGGGTAGGGCGAACGGAGACCCGATTAGATCATTTTACATTAAGGTTAATATAAGTATTCAGGGAAATTCTATCACATTTGTTCAATTTACGTCGCTCCTATTTCAGATAGCGTATTGGCCTAAGCGGCATCTCAAAGCGCATGAAATAGCGAGGAAAATGCACTGTTAAACTTCTAGCGTAAGGCAAACAGAGACCCGATTAGATCATTTCATATTATGGTTTATTTAAGAATTCAGAAAAATTCTATCACATTCGTTCAATTTACGTGGCTCCTATTTAAGATAGCTTATTGGGCTCAGCGGCATCTCAAAGCGCATGAAATGACGAGTGAAATGCACTATTAATCTTCTAGGGTAGGGCGAACAGAGACCCGATTAGATCATTTTACATTAAGCTTAATATAAGAATTCAGCGAGATTCTCTCACATTTGTTCAATTTACGTCGCTGATATTTCAGATAGCGTATTGGGCTAAGCGGCATCTCAAAGCGCAAGAAATGGCAAGTAAAATGAACTATTAAACTTCTAGGGTAGGGCAAACAGAGACCCGATTAGATCGTTTTATATTATGGTTAATTTAAGAATTCAGCGAAATTCTATCACATTTGTTCAATTTACGTCGCTCCTATTGCAGATAGCGTATTGGGCTAAGCGGCATCGCAAAGCGCATGAAATGACGAGTGAAATGCACTATTAAACTTCTAGGGTAGGGCAAACAGAGACCCGATTAGATCATTTTATATTACGGTTAATATAAGAATTCAGCGAAATTCTATCACATTTGTTCAATTTACGTCGCTCCTATGTCAGATAGCGTATTGGGCTAAGCGGCATCTCAAAGCGCATGAAATGGCGAGTGAAATGCACTATTAATCTTCTAGGGTAGGGCAATCAGAGACCCCATTAGATCATTTTATATTATGGTTAATTTAAGAATTCAGCGAAATTATATAACATTTGTTCAATTTACGTCGCTCCTATGTCAGATAGCGTATTGGGCTATGCGGCATCTCGAAGCGCATGAAATGACGAGTGAAATGCACTATTAATCTTCTAGGGTAGGGCAATCAGAGACCCCATTAGATCATTTTATATTATGGTTAATTTAACAATTCAGCGAAATTCTATCACATTTGTTCAATTTACGTCGCTCCTATGTCAGATAGCGTATTGGGCTAAGCGGCATCTCAAAGCGCATGAAATGGCGAGTGAAATGCACTATTAATCTTCTAGGGTAGGGCAATCAGAGACCCCATTAGATCATTTTATATTATGGTTAATTTAAGAATTCAGCGAAATTATATCACATTTGTTCAATTTACGTCGCTCCTATGTCAGATAGCGTATTGGGCTATGCGGCATCTCGAAGCGCATGAAATGACGAGTAAAATGCACTGTTACACTTCTAGGGTAGGGCAAACAGAGACCCGATTAGATCATTTTATATTACGGTTAATATAAGAATTCAGCGAAATTCTATCACATTTGTTCAATTTACGTCGCTCCTATTTCAGATAGCGTACTGGGCTAGGCGGCATCTTAAAGCGCGTGGAATGGCGAGTAAAATGCACTTTTAAACTTCTATGATAGGGCAATCATAGACCCGATTAGATCATTTTATATTTTGGTTAATATAAGAATTCAGCGAGATTCTCTCACATTTGTTCAATGTACGTAGCTGATATTTCAGATAGCGTATTGGGCTAAGCGGCATCTCAAAGCGCAAGAAATGGCGAGTAAAATGAACTATTAAACTTCTAGGGTAGGGCAATCAGAGACCCGATTCGATCATTTTACATTATGGTTAATTTAAGAATTCAGCAAAATTCTATCACATTTGTTCAACTTACGTCGCTCCTATTTCAGATAGCGTACTGGGCTAGGCGGCACCTTAAAGCGCGTGGAATGGCGAGTAAAATGCACTATTAAACTTCTATGATAGGGCAATCAGAGACCCGACTAGATCATTTTATATTTTGGTTAATATAAGAATTCAGCGAAATTCTATCACATTTGTTCAATTTACGTCGCTCCTATTTCAGATAGCGTACTGGGCTAGGCGGCATCTTAAAGCGCGTGGAATGGCGAGTAAAATGCACTTTTAAACTTCTATGATAGGGCAATCATAGACCCGATTAGATCATTTTATATTTTGGTTAATATAAGAATGCAGCGAGATTCTCTCACATTTGTTCAATTTACGTCGCTGATATTTCAGATAGCGTATTGGGCTAAGCGGCATCTCAAAGCGCAAGAAATGGCGAGTAAAATGAACTATTAAACTTCTAGGGTAGGGCAATCAGAGACCCGATTCGATCATTTTACATTATGGTTAATTTAAGAATTCAGCAAAATTCTATCACATTTGTTCAACTTACGTCGCTCCTATTTCAGATAGCGTACTGGGCTAGGCGGCACCTTAAAGCGCGTGGAATGGCGAGTAACATGCACTATTAAACTTCTATGATAGGGCAATCAGAGACCCGATTAGATCATTTTATATTTTGGTTAATATGAGAATTCAGCGAAATTCTATCACATTTGTTAATTTTACGTCGCTCCTATTTCAGATAGCTTATTGGGCTAAGCGGCATCGCAAAGCGCATGAAATGTCGAGTGAAATGCACTATTAAACTTCTAGGGTAGGGCAAACAGAGACCCGATTAGATCATTTTATATTTTGGTTAATATAAGAATTCAGCGAAATTCTATCACATTTGTTCAATTTACGGAGCTCCTATTTCAGATAGCGTATTGGGCTAAGCGGCATCTCAAAGCGCATGAAATGACGAATAAAATGCACAATTAAGCTTCTACGCTAGGGCGAACAGAGACCCGATTAGATCATTTTACGTTATGGTTAATAAAAGAATTCAGCGAAATTCTATCACATTTGATCAATTTACGTCGCTCCTATTTCAGATAGCGTACTGGGCTAAGCGGCATCTCAAAGCGCAAGAAATGGCGAGTAAAATGCACTATTAAACTTCTAGGGTAGGGCAAACAGAGACCCGATTAGATCATTTTATATTACGGTTAATATAAGAATTCAGCGTAATTCTGTCACATCTGTTCAACTTACGTCGCTCCTATTTCAGATAGCGTACTGGGCTAGGCGGCAACTTAAAGCGCGTGGAATGGCGAGTAAAATGCACTATTAAACTTCTATGGTAGGGCAATCAGAGACCCGATTAGATCATTTTATATGTTGGTTAATATAAGAATTCAGCGAAATTCTATCACATTTGTTCAATTTACGTCGCACCTATGCCAGATAGCGTATTGGGCTAAGCGGCATCTCAAAGCGCATGAAATGGCGAGTGAAATGCACTATTAATGTTCTATGGTAGGGCAATCAGAGACCCCATTAGATCATTTTATATTATGGTTAATTTAAGAATTCAGCGAAATTCTATCACATTTGTTCAATTTACGTCGCTCCTATGTCAGATAGCGTATTGGGCTATGCGGCATCTCAAAGCGCATGAAATGACGAGTAAAATGCACTGTTAAACTTCTAGGGTAGGGCAAACAGAGACCCGATTAGATCATTTTATATTACGGTTAATATAAGAATTTAGCGTAATTCTATCACATTTGTTCAACTTACGTTGCTCCTATTTCAGATAGCGTACTGGGCAAGGCGGTATCTCAAAGCGCGTGGAAGGGCGAGTAAAATGCACTACTAAACTTCTATGATAGGGCAATCAGAGACCCCATTAGATCATTTTATATTATGGTTAATTTAAGAATTCAGCGAAATTCTATCACATTTGTTCAATTTACGTCGCTCCTATGTCAGATAGCGTATTGGGCTAAGCGGCATTTCAAAGCTCATGAAATGGCGAGTGAAATGCACTATTAATCTTCTAGGGTAGGGCAATCAGAGACCCCATTAGATCATTTTATATTATGGTTAATTTAAGAATTCAGCGAAATTCTATCACATTTGTTCAATTTACGTCGCTCCTATGTCAGATAGCGTACTGGGCTAGGCGGCATCTCAATGCGCATGAAACGGCGAGTAAAATGCACTATTAAACTTCTAGGATAAGGCAAACAGAGACCCGATTAGATCATTTTATATTACGGTAAATATAAGAATTCAGCGTAATTCTGTCACATTTGTTCAACTTACGTAGCTCCTATTTCAGATAGCGTACTGGGCTAGGCGGCAACTTAAAGCGCGTGGAATGTCGAGTAGAATACACTGTCAAACTTCTATGATAGGGCAATCAGAGACCCGATTAGATCATTTTATATTTTGGTTAATATAAGAATTCAGCGAAATTCTATCACATTTGTTCAATTTACGTCGCTCCTATTTCAGATAGCGTATTGGGCTAAGCGGCATCTCAAAGCGCATGAAATGGCGAGTAAAATGCACTGTTAAACCTCTAGGGTAGGGCAAACAGAGACCCGATTAGATCATTTCATATTATGGTTTATTTAAGAATTCAGAAAAATTCTATCACATTTGTCCAATTTACGTCGCTCCTATTTCAGATAGCTTATTGAGCTAATCGGCATCTCAAAGCGCATGAAATGACGTGTGAAATGCACTAGTAATCTTCTAGGGTAGGGCGAACAGAGACCCGATTAGAACATTTTATATTATGGTTAATTTAAGAATTCAGCGAAATTCTATCACATTTGTTCAATTAACGTCGCTCATGTTGCAGATAGCGTATTGGGCTAAGCGGCATCTCAAAGCGCATGAAATGGCGAGTAAGACGCACTATTAAACTTCTAGGGTAAGGCAAACCGAGACCCGATTAGATCATTTAATATTACGGTTAATATAAGAATTCAGAGTAATTATATCACATTTGTTCAACATACGTCGCTCCTATTTCAGATAGTGTACTGGGCTAGGCGGCATCTTAAAGCGCGTGGAAGGGCGAGTAAAATACACTACTAAACTTCTATGATAGGGCAATCAGAGTCCCGTTTAGATCATTTTATATTTTGTTTAATATCAGGTTTCATGGAAATTCTATCACATTTGTTCAATTTACGTCGCTCCTATTTCAGATAGCGTATTGGGCTAAGCGGCATCTCAAAGCGCATGAAATGACGAGAGAAATGCACTATTAAAGTTCTTGGGTAGGGCAAACAGAGACCCGATTAGATCATTTTATATTACGGTTAATATAAGAATTCAGCGTAATTCTATCACATTTGTTCAACTTACGTCGCTCCTATTTCAGATAGCGTACTGGGCTAGGCGGCATCTTAAAGCGCGTGGAAGGGCGAGTAAAATGCACTACTAAACGTCTATGATAGGGCAATCAGAGTCCCGTTTAGATCATTTTATATTTTCTTTAATATAAGATTTCAGGGAAATTCTATCACATTTGTTCAATTTCCGTCGCTCCTATTTCAGATAGCATACTGGGCTAGGCGGCAACTTAAAGCGCGCGGAATGGCGAGTAAAATGCACTATTAAACTTCTATGATAGGGCAATCAGAGACCCGATTAGATCATTTTATATTATGGTTAATTTAAGAATTCAGCGAAATTCTATCACATTTGTTCAATTTACATCGCTCCTATTTCAGATAGCGTATTGGGCTAAGCGGCATATCAATGCGCATGAAATGGCCAGTAAAATGCACTATTAAACTTCTAGGATAAGGCAAACGGAGACCCGATTAGACCATTTCATATTACGGTTAATATAAGAATTCAGCGTTATTCTATCACATTTGTTCAACTTACGTCGCTCCTATTTCAGATAGCGTACTGGGCTAGGCGGCATCTTAAAGCGCGTGGAATGGCGAGCAAAATGCACTCTTAAACTTCTATGATAGGGCAATCAGAGACCCGATTAGATCATTTTATATTTTGGTTAATATAAGAATTCAGCGAAATTCTATCACATTTGTTTAATTTACGTCGCTCCTATTTCAGATAGCGTATTGGGCTAAGCGGCATCTCAAAGCGCAGGAAATGGCGAGTAAAATGCACTATTAAGCTTCTAGGGTTGGGCACATAGAGACCCGATTAGATCATTTTATATTATGGTTAATTTAAGAATTCAGCGAAATCCTATCACATTTGTTCATTTTACGTCGCTCCTATTTCAGATAGCGTATTGGGCTAAGCGGCATCTCAAAGCGCATGAAATGGCGAGTAAAATGCACTATTAAACTTCTAGGGCAGGGCGAACAGAGACCAAATTAGATCATTTTACATTAAGGTTAATATAAGTATTCAGGGAACTTCTATCACATTTGTTCAATTTACGTCGCTCCTATTTCAGACAGCTTATTGGGCTAAGCGGCATCTCAAAGCGCATGAAATGACGAGTAAAATGCACTATTAAACTTCTAGGGTAGGGCAATCAGAGACCCGATTAGATCATTTTATATTATGGTTAATTTAAGAATTCAGCAAAATTCTATCACATTTGTTCAATTTACGTCGTTCCTATTTCAGATAGCATACTGGGCTAGGCGGCATCTTAAAGCGCGTGGAATGGCGAGTAAAATGCACTATTAATCTTCTATGATAGGGCAATCAGAGACCCGATTAGATCATTTTATATTTTGGTTAATATAAGAATTCAGCGTAATTCTATCACATTTGTTCAATTTACGTCGCTCCTATATCAGATAGCATATTGGGCTAAGCGGCATCTCAAAGCGTAAGAAATGGCGAGTAAAATGCACTATTAAACTTCTAGGGTGGGGCAATCAGAGACCCGATTAGATCATTTTATATTATGGTTAATTTAAGAATTCAGCGAAATTCTATCACATTTGTTCAATTTACATCGCTCCTATTTCAGATAGCGTATTGGGCTAAGCGGCATCTCAATGCGCATGAAATGGCGAGTAAAATACACTATTAAACTTCTTGGGTAGGGCGAACAGAGACAAGATTACATCATTTTATATTACGGTTAATATAAGAATTCAGCGTTATTCTATCACATTTGTTCAACTTACGTCGCTCCTATTTCAGAACGCGTACTCGGATAGGCGGCATCTTAAAGCGCGTGGAATGGCGAGTAAAATGCACTATTAAACTTCTCGGGTAATGCAAACAGAGACCCGATTAGATCATTTTATATTACGGTTAATATAAGATTTCAGGGAAATTCTATCACATTTGTTCAATTTACGTCGCTCCTATTTCAGATAGCTATTGGGCTAAGCGGCATCTCAAAGCGCATGAAATGACGAGAGAAATGCACTATTAAACTTCTAGGGTAGGGCGAACAGAGACCCGATTACATCATTTTATATTATGGTTAATATAAGAATTCAGCGAAATTCTATCACATTTGTTCAATTTGCGTCGCTCCTATATCAGATAGCGTATTGGGCTAAGCTGCATCTCAAAGCGCACGAAAGGGCGAGTAAAATGCACTATTAAACTTCCAGGGTGGGGTAAGCAGAGACCCGATGAGATCATTTTATATTACGGTTAATATAAGAATTCAGCGAAATTCTATCACATTTGTTTAATTTACGTCGCTCCTATTTCAGATAGCGTATTCGGCTAAGCGGCATCTCAAAGCGCAAGAAATGGCGAGTAAAATGCACTATTAAGCTTCTAGGGTTGGGCACATAGAGACCCGATTAGATCATTTTATATTATGGTTAATTAAAGAATTCAGCGAAATCCTATCACATTTGTTCATTTTACGTCGCTCCTATTTCAGATAGCGTATTGGGCTAAACGGCATCTCAAAGCGCAAGAAATGGCGAGTAAAATGCACTATTAAACTTCTAGGATAAGGCAAACGGAGACCCGATTAGACCCTTTTATATTACGGTTAGTATAAGAATTCAGCGTTATTCTATCACATTTGTTCAATTTACGTCGCTCCTATTTCAGATAGTGTACTGGGCTAGGCGGCATCTTAAAGCGCGTGGAAGGCCGAGTAAAATGCACTACTAAACGTCTATGATAGGGCAATCAGAGTCCCGTTTAGATCATTTTATATTTTCTTTAATATAAGATTTCAGGGAAATTCTATCACATTTGTTCAATTTACGTCGCTCCTATTTCAGATAGCTATTGGGCTAAGCGGCATCTCAAAGCGCCAAGAAATGGCGAGTAAAATGCACTATTAAGCTTCTAGGGTTGGGCACATAGAGACCCGATTAGATCATTTTATATTTTGGTTAATTTAAGAATTCAGCGAAATCCTATCACATTTGTTCATTTTACGTCGCTCCTATTTCAGATAGCGTATTGGGCTAAGCGGCATCTCAAAGCGCAAGAAATGGCGAGTAAAATGCACTATTAAACTTCTAGGGTAGGGCAAACAGAGACCCCATTAGATCATTTTATATTTTGGTTAATATAAGAATTCAGCGAAATTCTATCACATTTTTTCAATTTACGTCGCTCCTATTTCAGATAGTGTACTGGGCTAGGCGGCATCTTAAAGCGCGTGGAAGGGCGAGTAAAATGCACTACTAAACGTCTATGATAGGGCAATCAGAGTCCCGTTTAGATCATTTTATATTTTCTTTAATATAAGATTTCAGGGAAATTCTATCACATTTGTTCAATTTACGTCGCTCCTATTTCAGATAGCGTATTGGGCTAAGCTGCATCTCAAAGCGCACGAAAGGGCGAGTAAAATGCACTATTAAACTTCTAGGATAAGGCAAATGGAGACCCGATTAGACCATTTTATATTACGGTTAATATAAGAATTCAGCGAAATTCTATCACATTTGTTTAATTTACGTCGCTCCTATTTCAGATAGCGTACTCGGATAGGCGGCATCTTAAAGCGCGAGGAATGGCGAGTAAAATGCACTATTAAACTTCTATGATAGGGCAATCAGAGACCCGATTAGATCATGTTATATTTTGGTTAATATAAGAATTCAGCGAAATTCTATCACATTTGTTTAATTTACGTCGCTCCTATTTCAGATAGCGTATTGGGCTAAGCGGCATCTCAATGCGCATGAAATGGCCAGTAAAATGCACTATTAAACTTCTAGGATAAGGCAAACGGAGACCCGATTAGATCATTTTATATTTTCTTTAATATAAGATTTCAGGGAAATTCTATCACATTTGTTCAATTTACGTCGCTCCTATTTCAGATAGCGTATTGGGTTAAGCGGCATCTCAATGCGCATGAAATGGCCAGTAAAATGCACTATTAAACTTCTAGGATAAGGCAAACGGAGACCCGATTAGACCATTTCATATTACGGTTAATATAAGAATTCAGCGTTATTCTATCACATTTGTTCAACTTACGTCGCTCCTATTTCAGATAGCGTACTGGGCTAGGCGGCATCTTAAAGCGCGTGGAATGGCGAGCAAAATGCACTCTTAATCTTCTATGATAGGGCAATCAGAGACCCGATTAGATCATTTTATATTACGGTTAATATAAGAATTCAGCGTAATTCTATCACATTTGTTCAACATACGTCGCTCCTATTTCAGATAGCGTATTGGGATAAGCGGCATCTCAAAGCGCAGGAAATGGCGAGTAAAATGCACTATTAAACTTCTAGGGTAGGGCAATCAGAGACCCCATTAGATCATTTTATATTATGGTTAATTTAAGAATTCAGCGAAATTCTATCACATTTGTTCAATTTACGTCGCTCCTATTGCAGATAGCGTATTGGGCTAAGCGGCATCTCAAAGCGCATGAAATGGCGAGTAAAATGCACTATTAAACTTCTAGGGTAAGGCAAACAGAGACCCTATTAGATCATTTTATATTACGGTTAATATAAGAATTCAGCGTAAATCTATCACATTTGTTCAACATACGTCGCTCCTATTTCAGATAGTGTACTGGGCCAGGCGGCATCTTAAAGCGCGTGGAAGGGCGAGTAAAATGCACTACTAAACTTCTATGACAGGGCAATCAGAGTCCCGTTTAGATCATTTTATATTTTGTTTAATATAAGATTTCAGGGAAATTCTATCACATTTGTTCAATTTACGTTGCTCCTATGTCAGGTAGCGTATTGGGCTAAGCGGCATCTCAAAGCGCATGAAATGGCGAGTGAAATGCACTATTAATCTTCTAGGGTAGGGCAATCAGAGACCCCATTAGATCATTTTATATTATGGTTAATTTAAGAATTCAGCGAGATTCTATCACATTTGTTCAATTTACGTCGCTCCTATGTCAGATAGCGTATTGGGCTAAGCGGCATCTCAAAGCGCATGAAATGGCGAGTGAAATGCACTATTAATCTTCTAGGGTAGGGCAATCAGAGACCCCATTAGATCATTTTATATTATGGTTAATTTAAGAATTCAGCGAAATTCTATCACATTTGTTCAATTTACGTCGCTCCTATGTCAGATAGCGTATTGGGCTATGCGGCATCTCGAAGCGCATGAAATGACGAGTAAAATGCACTGTTACACTTCTAGGGTAGGGCAAACAGAGACCCGATTAGATCATTTTATATTACGGTTAATATAAGAATTCAGCGAAATTCTATCACATTTGTTCAATTTACGTCGCTCCTATTTCAGATAGCGTACTGGGCTAGGCGGCATCTTAAAGCGCGTGGAATGGCGAGTAAAATGCACTTTTAAACTTCTATGATAGGGCAATCATAGACCCGATTAGATCATTTTATATTTTGGTTAATATAAGAATTCAGCGAGATTCTCTCACATTTGTTCAATTTACGTCGCTGATATTTCACATAGCGTATTGGGCTAAGCGGCATCTCAAAGCGCAAGAAATGGCGAGTAAAATGAACTATTAAACTTCTAGGGTAGGGCAATCAGAGGCCCGATTCGAACATTTTACATTATGGTTAATTTAAGAATTCAGCAAAATTCTATCACATTTGTTCAACTTACGTCGCTCCTATTTCAGATAGCGTACTGGGCTAGGCGGCACCTTAAAGCGCGTGGAATGGCGAGTAAAATGCACTATTAAACTTCTATGATAGGGCAATCAGAGACCCGATTAGATCATTTTATATTTTGGTTAATATAAGAATTCAGCGAAATTCTATCACATTTGTTCAATTTACGTCGCTCCTATTTCAGATAGCTTATTGGGCTAAGCGGCATCGCAAAGCGCATGAAATGACGAGTGAAATGCACTATTAAACTTCTAGGGTAGGGCAAACAGAGACCCGATTAGATCATTTTATATTATGGTTAATTTAAGAATTCAGCAAAATTCTATCACATTTGTTGAATTTACGTCGCTCCTATTTCAGATAGCGTACTGGGCTAAGCGGCATCTCAAAGCGCAAGAAATGGCGAGTAAAATGCACTATTAAACTTCTAGGGTAGGGCAAACAGAGACCCGATTAGATCATTTTATATTACGGTTAATATAAGAATTCAGCGTAATTCTGTCACATTTGTTCAACTTACGTAGCTCCTATTTCAGATAGCGTACTGGGCTAGGCGGCAACTTAAAGCGCGTAGAATGGCGAGTAAAATGCACTATTAAACTTCTATGATACGGCAATCAGAGACCCGATTAGATCATTTTATATTACGGTTAATATAAGAATTCAGCGTAATTCTGTCACATTTGTTCAACTTACGTAGCTCCTATTTCAGATAGCGTACTGGGCTAGGCGGCAACTTAAAGCGCGTGGAATGGCGAGTAAAATGCACTATTAAACTTCTATGATACGGCAATCAGAGACCCGATTAGATCATTTTATATTTTGGTTAATATAAGACTTCAGCGAAATTCTATCACATTTGTTCAATTTACGTCGCTCCTATGTCAGATAGCGTATTGGGCTAAGCGGCATCTCAAAGCGCATGAAATGGCGAGTGAAATGCACTATTAATCTTCTAGGGTAGGGCAATCAGAGACCTCATTAGATCATTTTATATTATGGTTAATTTAAGAATTCAGCGAAATTCTATCACATTTGTTCAATTTACGGCGCTCCTATGTCAGATAGCGTACTGGGCTATGCGGCATCTCAAAGCGCATGAAATGACGAGTAAAATGCACTGTTAAACTTCTAGGGTAGGGCAAACAGAGACCCGATTAGATCATTTTATATTACGGTTAATATAAGAATTCAGCGTAATTCTATCACATTTGTTCAACTTACGTCGCTCCTATTTCAGATAGCGTACTGGGCAAGGCGGTATCTCAAAGCGCGTGGAAGGGCGAGTAAAATGCACTACTAAACTTCTATGATAGGGCAATCAGAGACCCCATTAGATCATTTTATATTATGGATAATTTAAGAATTCAGCGAAATTCTATCACATTTGTTCAATTTACGTCGCTCCTGTGGCAGGTAGCGTATTGGGCTAAGCGGCATCTCAAAGCGCATGAAATGGCGAGTGAAATGCACTATTAATCTTCTAGGGTAGGGCAATCAGAGACCCCATTAGATCATTTTATATTATGGTTAATTTAAGAATTCAGCGAGATTCTATCACATTTGTTCAATTTACGTCGCTCCTATGTCAGATAGCGTATTGGGCTAAGCGGCATCTCAAAGCGCATGGAATGGCGAGTGAAATGCACTATTAATCTTCTAGGGTAGGGCAATCAGAGACCCCATTAGATCATTTTATATTATGGTTAATTTAAGAATTCAGCGAAATTCTATCACATTTGTTCAATTTACGTCGCTCCTATGTCAGATAGCGTATTGGGCTATGCGGCATCTCGAAGCGCATGAAATGACGAGTAAAATGCACTGTTACACTTCTAGGGTAGGGCAAACAGAGACCCGATTAGATCATTTTATATTACGGTTAATATAAGAATTCAGCGAAATTCTATCACATTTGTTCAATTTACGTCGCTCCTATTTCAGATAGCGTACTGGGCTAGGCGGCATCTTAAAGCGCGTGGAATGGCGAGTAAAATGCACTTTTAAACTTCTATGATAGGGCAATCATAGACCCGATTAGATCATTTTATATTTTGGTTAATATAAGAATTCAGCGAGATTCTCTCACATTTGTTCAATTTACGTCGCTGATATTTCACATAGCGTATTGGGCTAAGCGGCATCTCGAAGCGCAAGAAATGGCGAGTAAAATGAACTATTAAACTTCTAGGGTAGGGCAATCAGAGGCCCGATTCGAACATTTTACATTATGGTTAATTTAAGAATTCAGCAAAATTCTATCACATTTGTTCAACTTACGTCGCTCCTATTTCAGATAGCGTACTGGGCTAGGCGGCAACTTAAAGCGCGTGGAATGGCGAGTAAAATGCACTATTAAACTTCTATGATAGGGCAATCAGAGACCCGATTAGATCATTTTATATTTTGGTTAATATAAGAATTCAGCGAAATTCTATCACATTTGTTCAATTTACGTCGCTCCTATTTCAGATAGCTTATTGGGCTAAGCGGCATCGCAAAGCGCATGAAATGACGAGTGAAATGCACTATTAAACTTCTAGGGTAGGGCAAACAGAGACCCGATTAGATCATTTTATATTATGGTTAATTTAAGAATTCAGCAAAATTCTATCACATTTGTTGAATTTACGTCGCTCCTATTTCAGATAGCGTACTGGGCTAAGCGGCATCTCAAAGCGCAAGAAATGGCGAGTAAAATGCACTATTAAACTTCTAGGGTAGGGCAAACAGAGACCCGATTAGATCATTTTATATTACGGTTAATATAAGAATTCAGCGTAATTCTGTCACATTTGTTCAACTTACGTAGCTCCTATTTCAGATAGCGTACTGGGCTAGGCGGCAACTTAAAGCGCGTGGAATGGCGAGTAAAATGCACTATTAAACTTCTATGATACGGCAATCAGAGACCCGATTAGATCATTTTATATTTTGGTTAATATAAGACTTCAGCGAAATTCTATCACATTTGTTCAATTTACGTCACTCCTATGTCAGATAGCGTATTGGGCTAAGCGGCATCTCAAAGCGCATGGAATGGCGAGTGAAATGCACTATTAATCTTCTAGGGTAGGGCAATCAGAGACCCCATTAGATCATTTTATATTATGGTTAATTTAAGAATTCAGCGAAATTCTATCACATTTGTTCAATTTACGTCGCTCCTATGTCAGATAGCGTATTGGGCTATGCGGCATCTCGAAGCGCATGAAATGACGAGTAAAATGCACTGTTACACTTCTAGGGTAGGGCAAACAGAGACCCGATTAGATCATTTTATATTACGGTTAATATAAGAATTCAGCGAAATTCTATCACATTTGTTCAATTTACGTCGCTCCTATTTCAGATAGCGTACTGGGCTAGGCGGCATCTTAAAGCGCGTGGAATGGCGAGTAAAATGCACTTTTAAACTTCTATGATAGGGCAATCATAGACCCGATTAGATCATTTTATATTTTGGTTAATATAAGAATTCAGCGAGATTCTCTCACATTTGTTCAATTTACGTCGCTGATATTTCACATAGCGTATTGGGCTAAGCGGCATCTCGAAGCGCAAGAAATGGCGAGTAAAATGAACTATTAAACTTCTAGGGTAGGGCAATCAGAGGCCCGATTCGAACATTTTACATTATGGTTAATTTAAGAATTCAGCAAAATTCTATCACATTTGTTCAACTTACGTCGCTCCTATTTCAGATAGCGTACTGGGCTAGGCGGCAACTTAAAGCGCGTGGAATGGCGAGTAAAATGCACTATTAAACTTCTATGATAGGGCAATCAGAGACCCGATTAGATCATTTTATATTTTGGTTAATATAAGAATTCAGCGAAATTCTATCACATTTGTTCAATTTACGTCGCTCCTATTTCAGATAGCTTATTGGGCTAAGCGGCATCGCAAAGCGCATGAAATGACGAGTGAAATGCACTATTAAACTTCTAGGGTAGGGCAAACAGAGACCCGATTAGATCATTTTATATTATGGTTAATTTAAGAATTCAGCAAAATTCTATCACATTTGTTGAATTTACGTCGCTCCTATTTCAGATAGCGTACTGGGCTAAGCGGCATCTCAAAGCGCAAGAAATGGCGAGTAAAATGCACTATTAAACTTCTAGGGTAGGGCAAACAGAGACCCGATTAGATCATTTTATATTACGGTTAATATAAGAATTCAGCGTAATTCTGTCACATTTGTTCAACTTACGTAGCTCCTATTTCAGATAGCGTACTGGGCTAGGCGGCAACTTAAAGCGCGTGGAATGGCGAGTAAAATGCACTATTAAACTTCTATGATACGGCAATCAGAGACCCGATTAGATCATTTTATATTTTGGTTAATATAAGACTTCAGCGAAATTCTATCACATTTGTTCAATTTACGTCACTCCTATGTCAGATAGCGTATTGGGCTAAGCGGCATCTCAAAGCGCATGAAATGGCGAGTGAAATGCACTATTAATCTTCTAGGGTAGGGCAATCAGAGACCCCATTAGATCATTTTATATTATGGTTAATTTAAGAATTCAGCGAAATTCTATCACATTTGTTCAATTTACGGCGCTCCTATGTCAGATAGCGTACTGGGCTATGCGGCATCTCAAAGCGCATGAAATGACGAGTAAAATGCAATGTTAAACTTCTACTGTAGGGCAAACAGAGACCCGATTAGATCATTTTATATTACGGTTAATATAAGAATTCAGCGTAATTCTGTCACATTTGTTCAACTTACGTAGCTCCTATTTCAGATATCGTACTGGGCTAGGCGGCAACTTAAAGCGCGTGGAATGGCGAGTAAAATGCACTATTAAACTTCTATGATACGGCAATCAGAGACCCGATTAGATGATTTTATATTTTGGTTAATATAAGACTTCAGCGAAATTCTATCACATTTGTTCAATTTACGTCGCTCCTATGTCAGATAGCGTATTGGGCTAAGCGGCATCTCAAAGCGCATGAAATGGCGAGTGAAATGCACTATTAATCTTCTAGGGTAGGGCAATCAGAGACCCCATTAGATCATTTTATATTATGGTTAATTTAAGAATTCAGCGAAATTCTATCACATTTGTTCAATTTACGGCGCTCCTATGTCAGATAGCGTACTGGGCTATGCGGCATCTCAAAGCGCATGAAATGACGAGTAAAATGCACTGTTAAACTTCTAGGGTAGGGCAAACAGAGACCCGATTAGATCTTTTTATATTACGGTTAATATAAGAATTCAGCGTAATTCTATCACATTTGTTCAACTTACGTCGCTCCTATTTCAGATAGCGTACTGGGCAAGGCGGTATCTCAAAGCGCGTGGAAGGGCGAGTAAAATGCACTACTAAACTTCTATGATAGGGCAATCAGAGACCCCATTAGATCATTTTATATTATGGATAATTTAAGAATTCAGCGAAATTCTATCACATTTGTTCAATTTACGTCGCTCCTGTGGCAGGTAGCGTATTGGGCTAAGCGGCATCTCAAAGCGCATGAAATGGCGAGTGAAATGCACTATTAATCTTCTAGGGTAGGGCAATCGGAGACCCCATTAGATCATTTTATATTATGGTTAATTTAAGAATTCAGCGAGATTCTATCACATTTGTTCAATTTACGTCGCTCCTATGTCAGATAGCGTATTGGGCTAAGCGGCATCTCAAAGCGCATGGAATGGCGAGTGAAATGCACTATTAATCTTCTAGGGTAGGGCAATCAGAGACCCCATTAGATCATTTTATATTATGGTTAATTTAAGAATTCAGCGAAATTCTATCACATTTGTTCAATTTACGTCGCTCCTATGTCAGATAGCGTATTGGGCTATGCGGCATCTCGAAGCGCATGAAATGACGAGTAAAATGCACTGTTACACTTCTAGGGTAGGGCAAACAGAGACCCGATTAGATCATTTTATATTACGGTTAATATAAGAATTCAGCGAAATTCTATCACATTTGTTCAATTTACGTCGCTCCTATTTCAGATAGCGTACTGGGCTAGGCGGCATCTTAAAGCGCGTGGAATGGCGAGTAAAATGCACTTTTAAACTTCTATGATAGGGCAATCATAGACCCGATTAGATCATTTTATATTTTGGTTAATATAAGAATTCAGCGAGATTCTCTCACATTTGTTCAATTTACGTCGCTGATATTTCACATAGCGTATTGGGCTAAGCGGCATCTCGAAGCGCAAGAAATGGCGAGTAAAATGAACTATTAAACTTCTAGGGTAGGGCAATCAGAGGCCCGATTCGAACATTTTACATTATGGTTAATTTAAGAATTCAGCAAAATTCTATCACATTTGTTCAACTTACGTCGCTCCTATTTCAGATAGCGTACTGGGCTAGGCGGCAACTTAAAGCGCGTGGAATGGCGAGTAAAATGCACTATTAAACCTTCTATGATAGGGCAATCAGAGACCCGATTAGATCATTTTATATTTTGGTTAATATAAGAATTCAGCGAAATTCTATCACATTTGTTCAATTTACGTCGCTCCTATTTCAGATAGCTTATTGGGCTAAGCGGCATCGCAAAGCGCATGAAATGACGAGTGAAATGCACTATTAAACTTCTAGGGTAGGGCAAACAGAGACCCGATTAGATCATTTATATTATGGTTAATTTAAGAATTCAGCAAAATTCTATCACATTTGTTGAATTTACGTCGCTCCTATTTCAGATAGCGTACTGGGCTAAGCGGCATCTCAAAGCGCAAGAAATGGCGAGTAAAATGCACTATTAAACTTCTAGGGTAGGGCAAACAGAGACCCGATTAGATCATTTTATATTACGGTTAATATAAGAATTCAGCGTAATTCTGTCACATTTGTTCAACTTACGTAGCTCCTATTTCAGATAGCGTATTGGGCTAAGCGGCATCTCAAAGCGCATGAAATGGCGAGTGAAATGCACTATTAATCTTCTAGGGTAGGGCAATCAGAGACCCCATTAGATCATTTTATATTATGGTTAATTTAAGAATTCAGCGAAATTCTATCACATTTGTTCAATTTACGGCGCTCCTATGTCAGATAGCGTACTGGGCTATGCGGCATCTCAAAGCGCATGAAATGACGAGTAAAATGCACTGTTAAACTTCTAGGGTAGGGCAAACAGAGACCCGATTAGATCATTTTATATTACGGTTAATATAAGAATGCAGCGTAATTCTATCACATTTGTTCAACTTACGTCGCTCCTATTTCAGATAGCGTACTGGGCAAGGCGGTATCTCAAATCGCGTGGAAGGGCGAGTAAAATGCACTACTAAACTTCTATGATCGGGCAATCAGAGACCCCATTAGATCATTTTATATTATGGATAATTTAAGAATTCAGCGAAATTCTATCACATTTGTTCAATTTACGTCGCTCCTGTGGCAGGTAGCGTATTGGGCTAAGCGGCATCTCAAAGCGCATGAAATGGCGAGTGAAATGCACTATTAATCTTCTAGGGTAGGGCAATCAGAGACCCCATTTGATCATTTTATATTATGGTTAATTTAAGAATTCAGCGAAATTCTATCACATTTGTTCAATTTACGTCGCTCCTATGTCAGATAGCGTATTGGGCTATGCGGCATCTCGAAGCGCATGAAATGACGAGTAAAATGCACTGTTAAACTTCTAGGGTAGGGCAAACAGAGACCCGATTAGATCATTTTATATTACGGTTAATATAAGAATTCAGCAAAATTCTATCACATTTGTTCAACTTACGTCGCTCCTATTTCAGATAGCGTACTGGGCTAGGCGGCACCTTAAAGCGCGTGGAATGGCGAGTAAAATGCACTATTAAACTTCTATGATAGGGCAATCAGAGACCCGATTAGATCATTTTATATTTTGGTTAATATAAGAATTCAGCGAAATTCTATCACATTTGTTCAATTTACGTCGCTCCTATATCAGATAGCTTATTGGGCTAAGCGGCATCGCAAAGCGCATGAAATGACGAGTGAAATACACTATTAAACTTCTAGGGTAGGGCAAACAGAGACCCGATTAGATCATTTTATATTATGGTTAATTTAAGAATTCAGCAAAATTCTATCACATTTGTTCAATTTACGTCGCTCCTATTTCAGATAGCGTACTGGGCTAAGCGGTATCTCAAAGCGCAAGAAATGGCGAGTAAAATGCACTATTAAACTTCTAGGGTAGGGCAAACAGAGACCCGATTAGATCATTTTATATTACGGTTAATATAAGAATTCAGCGTAATTCTGTCACATTTGTTCAACTTACGTAGCTCCTATTTCAGATAGCGTATTGGGCTAAGCGGCATCTTAAAGCGCGTGGAATGGCGAGTAAAATTCACTATTAAACTTCTATGATAGGGCAATCAGAGACCCGATTAGATCATTTTATATTTTGGTTAATATAAGAATTCAGCGAAATTCTATCACATTTGGTCAATTTACGTCGCTCCTATTTCAGATACCTTATTGGGCTAAGCGGCATCTCAAAGCGCATGAAATGACGAGTGAAATGCACTATTAAACTTTTAGGGTAGGCCGAACGAAGACCCGATTAGATCATTTTACATTGAGGTTAATATAAGAATTCAGCGAAATTCTATCACATTTGTTCAATTTACGTCGCTCCTATTTCAGATAGCGTATTGGGCTAAGCGGCATCTCAAAGCGCATGAAATAGCGAGTAAAATGCACTATTAAACTTCTAGGATAAGGCAAACAGAGACCCGATTAGATCATTTTATATTACGGTAAATATAAGAATTCAGCGTAATTCTGTCACATTTGTTCAACTTACGTAGCTCCTATTTCAGATAGCGTACTGGGCTAGGCGGCAACTTAAAGCGCGTGGAATGGCGAGTAAAATGCACTATTAAACTTCTATGATACGGCAATCAGAGACCCGATTAGATCATTTTATATTTTGGTTAATATAAGACTTCAGCGAAATTCTATCACATTTGTTCAATTTACGTCGCTCCTATGTCAGATAGCGTATTGGGCTAAGCGGCATCTCAAAGCGCATGAAATGGCGAGTGAAATGCACTATTAATCTTCTAGGGTAGGGCAATCAGAGACCCCATTAGATCATTTTATATTATGGTTAATTTAAGAATTCAGCGAGATTCTATCACATTTGTTCAATTTACGTCGCTCCTATGTCAGATAGCGTATTGGGCTAAGCGGCATCTCAAAGCGCATGAAATGGCGAGTGAAATGCACTATTAATCTTCTAGGGTAGGGCAATCAGAGACCCCATTAGATCATTTTATATTATGGTTAATTTAAGAATTCAGCGAAATTCTATCACATTTGTTCAATTTACGTCGCTCCTATGTCAGATAGCGTATTGGGCTATGCGGCATCTCGAAGCGCATGAAATGACGAGTAAAATGCACTGTTACACTTCTAGGGTAGGGCAAACAGAGACCCGATTAGATCATTTTATATTACGGTTAATATAAGAATTCAGCGAAATTCTATCACATTTGTTCAATTTACGTCGCTCCTATTTCAGATAGCGTACTGGGCTAGGCGGCATCTTAAAGCGCGTGGAATGGCGAGTAAAATGCACTTTTAAACTTCTATGATAGGGCAATCATAGACCCGATTAGATCATTTTATATTTTGGTTAATATAAGAATTCAGCGAGATTCTCTCACATTTGTTCAATTTACGTCGCTGATATTTCACATAGCGTATTGGGCTAAGCGGCATCTCAAAGCGCAAGAAATGGCGAGTAAAATGAACTATTAAACTTCTAGAGTAGGGCAATCAGAGGCCCGATTCGAACATTTTACATTATGGTTAATTTAGAATTCAGCAAAATTCTATCACATTTGTTCAACTTACGTCGCTCCTATTTCAGATAGCGTACTGGGCTAGGCGGCACCTTAAAGCGCGTGGAATGGCGAGTAAAATGCACTATTAAATTTCTATGATACGGCAATCAGAGACGCGATTAGATCATTTTATATTTTGGTTAATATAAGACTTCAGCGAAATTCTATCACATTTGTTCAATTTACGTCGCTCCTATGTCAGATAGCGTATTGGGCTAAGCGGCATCTCAAAGCGCATGAAATGGCGAGTGAAATGCACTATTAATCTTCTAGGGTAGGGCAATCAGAGACCCCATTAGATCATTTTATATTATGGTTAATTTAAGAATTCAGCGAAATTCTATCACATTTGTTCAATTTACGGCGCTCCTATGTCAGATAGCGTACTGGGCTATGCGGCATCTCAAAGCGCATGAAATGACGAGTAAAATGCACTGTTAAACTTCTAGGGTAGGGCAAACAGAGACCCGATTAGATCATTTTATATTATGGTTAATTTAAGAATTCAGCGAAATTCTATCACATTTGTTCAATTTACGGCGCTCCTATGTCAGATAGCGTACTGGGCTATGCGGCATCTCAAAGCGCATGAAATGACGAGTAAAATGCACTGTTAAACTTCTAGGGTAGGGCAAACAGAGACCCGATTAGATCATTTTATATTTTGGTTAATATAAGAATTCAGCGAAATTCTATCACATTTGTTCAATTTACGTCGCTCCTGTGGCAGGTAGCGTATTGGGCTAAGCGGCATCTCAAAGCGCATGAAATGGCGAGTGAAATGCACTATTAATCTTCTAGGGTAGGGCAATCAGAGACCCCATTAGATCATTTTATATTATGGTTAATTTAAGAATTCAGCGAAATTCTATCACATTTGTTCAATTTACGTCGCTCCTATGTCAGATAGCGTATTGGGCTATGCGGCATCTCGAAGCGCATGAAATGACGAGTAAAATGCACTGTTAAACTTCTAGGGTAGGGCAAACAGAGACCCGATTAGATCATTTTATATTACGGTTAATATAAGAATTCAGCAAAATTCTATCACATTTGTTCAACTTACGTCGCTCCTATTTCAGATAGCGTACTGGGCTAGGCGGCACCTTAAAGCGCGTGGAATGGCGAGTAAAATGCACTATTAAACTTCTATGATAGGGCAATCAGAGACCCGATTAGATCATTTTATATTTTGGTTAATATAAGAATTCAGCGAAATTCTATCACATTTGTTCAATTTACGTCGCTCCTATATCAGATAGCTTATTGGGCTAAGCGGCATCGCAAAGCGCATGAAATGACGAGTGAAATACACTATTAAACTTCTAGGGTAGGGCAAACAGAGACCCGATTAGATCATTTTATATTATGGTTAATTTAAGAATTCAGCAAAATTCTATCACATTTGTTCAATTTACGTCGCTCCTATTTCAGATAGCGTACTGGGCTAAGCGGCATCTCAAAGCGCAAGAAATGGCGAGTAAAATGCACTATTAAACTTCTAGGGTAGGGCAAACAGAGACCCGATTAGATCATTTTATATTGCGGTTAATATAAGAATTCAGCGTAATTCTGTCACATTTGTTCAACTTACGTAGCTCCTATTTCAGATAGCGTATTGGACTAAGCGGCATCTTAAAGCGCGTGGAATGGCGAGTAAAATTCACTATTAAACTTCTATGATAGGGCAATCAGAGACCCGATTAGATCATTTTATATTTTGGTTAATATAAGAATTCAGCGAAATTCTATCACATTTGGTCAATTTACGTCGCTCCTATTTCAGATACCTTATTGGGCTAAGCGGCATCTCAAAGCGCATGAAATGACGAGTGAAATGCACTATTAAACTTCTAGGGTAGGGCGAACGAAGACCCGATTAGATCATTTTACATTGAGGTTAATATAAGAATTCAGCGAAATTCTATCACATTTGTTCAATTTACGTCGCTCCTATTTCAGATAGCGTATTGGGCTAAGCGGCATCTCAAAGCGCATGAAATAGCGAGTAAAATGCACTATTAAACTTCTAGGATAAGGCAAACAGAGACCCGATTAGATCATTTTATATTACGGTAAATATAAGAATTCAGCGTAATTCTGTCACATTTGTTCAACTTACGTAGCTCCTATTTCAGATAGCGTACTGGGCTAGGCGGCAACTTAAAGCGCGTGGAATGGCGAGTAAAATGCACTATTAAACTTCTATGATACGGCAATCAGAGACCCGATTAGATCATTTTATATTTTGGTTAATATAAGACTTCAGCGAAATTCTATCACATTTGTTCAATTTACGTCGCTCCTATGTCAGATAGCGTATTGGGCTAAGCGGCATCTCAAAGCGCATGAAATGGCGAGTGAAATGCACTATTAATCTTCTAGGGTAGGGCAATCAGAGACCCCATTAGATCATTTTATATTATGGTTAATTTAAGAATTCAGCGAGATTCTATCACATTTGTTCAATTTACGTCGCTCCTATGTCAGATAGCGTATTGGGCTATGCGGCATCTCGAAGCGCATGAAATGACGAGTAAAATGCACTGTTACACTTCTAGGGTAGGGCAAACAGAGACCCGATTAGATCATTTTATATTACGGTTAATATAAGAATTCAGCGAAATTCTATCACATTTGTTCAATTTACGTCGCTCCTATTTCAGATAGCGTACTGGGCTAGGCGGCATCTTAAAGCGCGTGGAATGGCGAGTAAAATGCACTTTTAAACTTCTATGATAGGGCAATCATAGACCCGATTAGATCATTTTATATTTTGGTTAATATAAGAATTCAGCGAGATTCTCTCACATTTGTTCAATTTACGTCGCTGATATTTCACATAGCGTATTGGGCTAAGCGGCATCTCAAAGCGCAAGAAATGGCGAGTAAAATGAACTATTAAACTTCTAGGGTAGGGCAATCAGAGGACCGATTCGAACATTTTACATTATGGTTAATTTAAGAATTCAGCAAAATTCTATCACATTTGTTCAACTTACGTCGCTCCTATTTCAGATAGCGTACTGGGCTAGGCGGCACCTTAAAGCGCGTGGAATGGCGAGTAAAATGCACTATTAAACTACTATGATAGGGCAATCAGAGACCCGATTAGATCATTTTATATTTTGGTTAATATAAGAATTCAGCGAAATTCTATCACATTTGTTCAATTTACGTCGCTCCTATTTCAGATAGCTTATTGGGCTAAGCGGCATCGCAAAGCGCATGAAATGACGAGTGAAATGCACTATTAAACTTCTAGGGTAGGGCACACAGAGACCCGATTAGATCATTTTATATTATGGTTAATTTAAGAATTCAGCAAAATTCTATCACATTTGTTGAATTTACGTCGCTCCTATTTCAGATAGCGTACTGGGCTAAGCGGCATCTCAAAGCGCAAGAAATGGCGAGTAAAATGCACTATTAAACTTCTAGGGTAGGGCAAACAGAGACCCGATTAGATCATTTTATATTACGGTTAATATAAGAATTCAGCGTAATTCTGTCACATTTGTTCAACTTACGTAGCTCCTATTTCAGATAGCGTACTGGGCTAGGCGGCAACTTAAAGCGCGTGGAATGGCGAGTAAAATGCACTATTAAACTTCTATGATACGGCAATCAGAGACCCGATTAGATCATTTTATATTTTGGTTAATATAAGACTTCAGCGAAATTCTATCACATTCGTTCAATTTACGTCGCTCCTATGTCAGATAGCGTATTGGGCTAAGCGGCATCTCAAAGCGCATGAAATGGCGAGTGAAATGCACTATTAATCTTCTAGGGTAGGGCAATCAGAGACCCCATTAGATCGTTTTATATTATGGTTAATTTAAGAATTCAGCGAAATTCTATCACATTTGTTCAATTTACGGCGCTCCTATGTCAGATAGCGTACTGGGCTATGCGGCATCTCAAAGCACATGAAATGACGAGTAAAATGTACTGTTAAACTTCTAGGGTAGGGCAAACAGAGACCCGATTAGATCATTTTATATTACGGTTAATATAAGAATTCAGCGTAATTCTGTCACATTTGTTCAACTTACGTAGCTCCTATTTCAGATAGCGTACTGGGCTAGGCGGCAACTTAAAGCGCGTGGAATGGCGAGTAAAATGCACTATTAAACTTCTATGATACGGCAATCAGAGACCCGATTAGATCATTTTATATTTTGGTTAATATAAGACTTCAGCGAAATTCTATCACATTTGTTCAATTTACGTCGCTCATATGTCAGATAGCGTATTGGGCTAAGCGGCATCTCAAAGCGCATGAAATGGCGAGTGAAATGCACTATTAATCTTCTAGGGTAGGGCAATCAGAGACCCCATTAGATCATTTTATATTATGGTTAATTTAAGAATTCAGCGAAATTCTATCACATGTGTTCAATTTACGGCGCTCCTATGTCAGATAGCGTACTGGGCTATGCGGCATCTCAAAGCGCATGAAATGACGAGTAAAATGCACTGTTAAACTTCTAGGGTAGGGCAAACAGAGACCCGATTAGATCATTTTATATTACGGTTAATATAAGAATTCAGCAAAATTCTATCACATTTGTTCAACTTACGTTGCTCCTATTTCAGATAGCGTACTGGGCTAGGCGGCACCTTAAAGCGCGTGGAATGGCGAGTAAAATGCACTATTAAACTTCTATGATAGGGCAATCAGAGACCCGATTAGATCATTTTATATTTTGGTTAATATAAGAATTCAGCGAAATTCTATCACATTTGTTCAATTTACGTCGCTCCTATATCAGATAGCTTATTGGGCTAAGCGGCATCGCAAAGCGCATGAAATGACGAGTGAAATACACTATTAAACTTCTAGGGTAGGGCAAACAGAGACCCGATTAGATCATTTTATATTATGGTTAATTTAAGAATTCAGCAAAATTCTATCACAGTTGTTCAATTTACGTCGCTCCTATTTCAGATAGCGTACTGGGCTAAGCGGCATCTCAAAGCGCAAGAAATGGCGAGTAAAATGCACTATTAAACTTCTAGGGTAGGGCAAACAGAGACCCGATTAGATCATTTTATATTACGGTTAATATAAGAATTCAGCGTAATTCTGTCACATTTGTTCAACTTACGTAGCTCCTATTTCAGATAGCGTATTGGGGTAAGCGGCATCTTAAAGCGCGTGGAATGGCGAGTAAAATTCACTATTAAACTTCTATGATAGGGCAATCAGAGACCCGATTAGATCATTTTATATTTTGGTTAATATAAGAATTCAGCGAAATTCTATCACATTTGGTCAATTTACGTCGCTCCTATTTCAGATACCTTATTGGGCTAAGCGGCATCTCAAAGCGCATGAAATGACGAGTGAAATGCACTATTAAACTTCTAGGGTAGGGCGAACGAAGACCCGATTAGATCATTTTACATTGAGGTTAATATAAGAATTCAGCGAAATTCTATCACATTTGTTCAATTTACGTCGCTCCTATTTCAGATAGCGTATTGGGCTAAGCGGCATCTCAAAGCGCATGAAATAGCGAGTAAAATGCACTATTAAACTTCTAGGATAAGGCAAACAGAGACCCGATTAGATCATTTTATATTACGGTAAATATAAGAATTCAGCGTAATTCTGTCACATTTGTTCAACTTACGTAGCTCCTATTTCAGATAGCGTACTGGGCTAGGCGGCAACTTAAAGCGCGTGGAATGGCGAGTAAAATGCACCATTAAACTTCTATGGTAGGGCAATCAGAGAACCGATTAGATCATTTTATATTACGGTAAATATAAGAATTCAGCGAAATTCTATCACATTTGTTCAACTTACGTGGCTCCTATTTCAGATAGCGTATTGGGCTAAGCGGCATCTCAAAGCGCATTAAATGGCGAGTAAATTGCACTATTAAACTTCTAGGATAAGGCAAACAGAGACCCGATTAGATCATTTTATATTGCGGTTAATATAAGAATTCAGCGTAACTCTGACACATTTGTTCAACTTACGTAGCTCCTATTTCAGATAGCGTACTGGGCTAGGCGGCATCTTAAAGCGCGTGGAATGGCGGGTAAAATGCACTATTAAACTTCTATGATGGGGCAATCAGAGACCCGATTAGATCATTTTATGTTTTGGTTAATATAAGAATTCAGCGAAATTCTATCACATTTGTTCAATTTACGTCGCTCCTATTTCAGATAGCGTATTGGGGTAAGCTGCATCTCAAAGCGCAAGACATGGCGAGTAAAATGCACTGCTAACCTTCTAGGGTAGGCAAACAGAGACCCGATTAGATCATTTTATATTACGGTTAACATAAGAATTCAGCGTAACTCTGTCACATTTGTTCAACTTACGTAGCTCCTATTTCAGATAGCGTCCTGGGCTAGGCGGCATCTTAAAGCGCGTGGAATGGCGAGTAAAATGCACTATTAAACTTCTAGGATAAGGCAAACAGAGACCCGATTAGATCATTTTATATTACGGTTAATATAAGAATTCAGCGTAATTCTGTCACATTTGTTCAACATACGTAGCTCCTATTTCAGATAGCGTACTGGGCTAGGCGGCAACTTAAAGCGCGTGGAATGTCGAGGAAAATACACTATCAAACTTCTATGATAGGGCAATCAGAGACCCGATTAGATCATTTTATATTTTGGTTAATATAAGAATTCAGCGAAATTCTATCACATTTGTTCAATTTACGTCGCTCCTATTTCAGATAGCGTATTGGGCTAAGCGGCATCTCGAAGCGCAAGAAATGGCGAGTAAGATGCACTATTAAACTTCTAGGGTAGGGCAAACAGAGACCCCATTAGATCATTTTATATTATGGTTAATTTAAGAATTCAGCGAAATTCTATCACATTTGTTCAATTTACGTTGCTCCTATTTCAGATAGCGTATTGTGCTAAGCGGCATCTCAAAGCGCAAGAAATGGCGAGTAAAATGCACTATTAAACTTCTAGGGTGGTGCAAACAGAGACCAGTTTAGATCACTTTATATTATGGTTAATTTAAGAATTCAGCGAAATTCTCTCACATTTGTTCAATTTACGTCGCTGATATTTCAGATAGCGTATTGGGCTAAGCGGCATCTCAAAGCGCAAGAAATGGCGAGTAAAATGCACTATTAAACTTCTAGGGGAGGGCAAACACAGACCCGATTAGGTCATTTCATATTATGGTTAATTTAAGAATTCAGAAAAATTCTATCACATTTGTTCAATTTACGTCGCTCCTATTTCAGATAGCGTACCCGGATAGGCGGCATCTTAAAGCGCGAGGAATGGCGAGTAAAATGCACTATTAAACTTCTATGATAGGGCAATCAGAGACCCGATTAGATCATCTTATATTTTGGTTAATATAAGAATTCAGCGAAATTCTATCACATTTGTTCAATTTACGTCGTTCCTATTTCAGATAGCGTACTGGGCTAAGCGGCATCGCAAAGCGCATGAATTGACGAGTGAAATGCACTATTAAACTTCTTGGGTAGGGCGAACAAAGACCCGATTTGATCATTTTACATTAAGTTTAATATAAGAATTCAGCGAAATTCTATCACATTTGTTCAATTTACATCGCTCCTATTTCAGATAGCGACTTCTGCTAAGCGGAATCTCAAAGCGCAGGAAATGGCGAGTAAAATGCACCATTAAACTTCTAGGGTAGGGCAAACAGAGACCCCATTAGATCATTTTATATTATGGTTAATTTAAGAATTCAGCGAAATTCTCTCACATTTGTTCAATTTACGTCGCTCCTATTTCAGATAGCGTACCCGGATAGGCGGCATCTTAAAGCGCGAGGAATGGCGAGTAAAATGCACTATTAAAGTTCTATGATAGGGCAATCAGAGACCCGATTAGATCATTTTATATTTTGGTTAATATAAGAATTCAGCGAAATTCTATCACATATGTTTAATTTACGTCGCTCCTATTTCAGATAGCGTATTGGGATAAGCGGCATCTCAAAGCGCATGAAATGCTGAGTAAAATGCGCTATTAAACTTCTAGGGTAGAGCAATCAGAGACCCGATTAGATCATTTTATATTATGGTTAATTTAAGGATTCAGCAAAATTCTATCACATTTGTTCAATTTACGTCGTTCCTATTTCAGATAGCATACTGGGCTAGGCGGCAACGTAAAGCGCGCGGAATGGCGAGTAAAATGCACTATTAAACTTCTATGATAGGGCAATCAGAGACCCGATTAGATCATTTTATATTTCGGTTAATATAAGAATTCAGCGAAATTCTATCACATTTGTTCAATTTACGTCGTTCCTATTTCAGATAGCGTACTGGGATAGGCGGCATCTTAAAGCGTGTGTAATGGCGAGTAAAATGCACTATTAAACTTCTATGATAGGGCAATCAGAGACCCGATTAGATCATTTCATATTTTGGTTAATATAAGAATTCAGCGAAATTCTATCACATTTGTTCAATTTACGTCGCTCCTATTTCAGATAGCTTATTGGGCTAAGCGGCATCTCAAAGAGCATGAAATGACGAGTGAAATGCACTATTAAACTTCAAGGGTAGGGCGATCAAAGACCCGATTAGATCATTTTACATTAAGGTTAATATAAGAATTCAGCGAAATTCTATCACATTTGTTCAATTTACATCGCTCCTATTTCAGATAGCGACTTGTGCGAAGCGTCATCTCAAAGCGCAAGAAATGGCGAGTAAAATGCACTATTAAACTTCTAGGATAAGGCAAACAGAGACCCGATTAGATCATTTTATATTATGGTTAATTTAAGAATTCAGCAAAATTCTATCACATTTGTTCAATTTACGTCGCTCCTATTTCAGATAGCGTACTGGGCTAGGCGGCATCTTAAAGCGCGTGGAGTGGAGAGTAAACTGCACTATTAATCTTCTATGATAGGGCAATCAGAGACCCGATTAGATCATTTTATATTTTGGTGAATATAAGAATTCAGCGAAATTCTATCACATTCGTTCAATTTACGTGGCTCCTATTTCAGATAGCGTATTGGGCTCAGCGGCATCTCAAAGCGCATGAAATGTCGAGTGAAATGCACTATTAATCTTCTAGGGTAGGGCGAACAGAGACCCGATTAGATCATTTTACATTAAGGTTAATATAAGAATTCAGCGAGATTCTCTCACATTTGTTCAATTTACGTCGCTGATATTTCAGATAGCGTATTGGGCTAAGCGGCATCTCAAAGCGCAAGAAATGGCAAGTAAAATGAACTATTAAACTTCTAGGGTAGGGCAAACAGAGACCCGATTAGATCATTTTATATTATGGTTAATTTAAGAATTCAGCGAAATTCTATCACATTTGTTCAATTTACGTCGCTCCTATTGCAGATAGCGTATTGGGCTAAGCGGCATATCAAAGCGCATGAAATGGCGAGTAAAATGCACTATTAAACTTCTAGGGTAAGGCAAACAGAGACCCTATTAGATCATTTTATATTACGGTTCATATAAGAATTCAGCGTAAATCTGTCACATTTGTTCAACATACGTCGCTCCTATTTCAGATAGTGTTCTGGGCTAGGCGGCATCTTAAAGCGCGTGGAAGGGCGAGTAAAATGCACTACTAAACTTCTATGACAGGGCAATCAGAGTCCCGTTTAGATCATTTTATATTTTGTTTAATATAAGATTTCAGGGAAATTCTATCACATTTGTTCAATTTACGTCGCTCCTATGTCAGATAGCGTATTGGGCTAAGCGGCATCTCAAAGCGCGAGGAATGGTGAGTAAAATGCACTATTAAACTTCTATGATAGGGCAATCAGAGACCCGATTACATCATTTTATATTTTGGTTAATATAAGAATTCAGCGAAATTCTATCACATTTGTTTAATTTACGTCGCTCCTATTTCAGATAGCGTATTGGGCTAAGCGGCATCTCAATGCGCATGAAATGGCCAGTAAAATGCACTATTAAACTTCTAGGATAAGGCAAACGGAGACCCGATTAGACCATTTCATATTACGGTTAATATAAGAATTCAGCGTTATTCTATCACATTTGTTCAACTTACGTCGCTCCTATTTCAGATAGCGTACTGGGCTAGGCGGCATCTTAAAGCGCGTGGAATGGCGAGTAAAATGCACTATTAAACTTCTATGATAGGGCAATCAGAGACCCGATTAGATCATCTTATATTTTGATTAATATAAGAATTCAGCGAAATTCTATCACATTTGTTCAATTTACGTCGTTCCTATTTCAGATAGCGTACTGGGCTAAGCGGCACCGCAAAGCGCATGAATTGACGAGTGAAATGCACTATTAAACTTCTTGGGTAGGGCGAACAAAGACCCGATTAGATCATTTTACATTAAGTTTAATATAAGAATTCAGCGAAATTCTATCACATTTGTTCAATTTACATCGCTCCTATTTCAGATAGCGACTTGTGCTAAGCGGCATCTCAAAGCGCATGAAATGGCGAGTAAAATGCACTATTAAACTTCTAGGGCAGGGCGAACAGAGACCCGATTAGATCATTTTACATTAAGGTTAATATAAGTATTCAGGGAACTTCTATCACATTTGTTCAATTTACGTCGCTCCTATTTCAGACAGCTTCTTGGGCTAAGCGGCATCTCAAAGCGCATGAAATGACGAGTAAAATGCACTATTAAACTTCTAGGGTAGGGCAATCAGAGACCCGATTAGATCATTTTATATTATGGTTAATTTAAGAATTCAGCAAAATTCTATCACATTTGTTCAATTTACGTCGTTCCTATTTCAGATAGCATACTGGGCTAGGCGGCATCTTAAAGCGCGTGGAATGGCGAGTAAAATGCACTATTAATCTTCTATGATAGGGCAATCAGAGACCCGATTAGATCATTTTATATTTTGGTTAATATAAGAATTCAGCGTAATTCTATCACATTTGTTCAATTTACGTCGCTCCTATATCAGATAGCATATTGGGCTAAGCGGCATCTCAAAGCGCATGAAATGGCGAGTAAAATGCACTATTAAACTTCTAGGGTAAGGCAAACAGAGACCCGATTAGATCATTTTATATTACGGTTAATATAAGAATTCAGCGAAATTCTATCACATTTGTTCAATTTACGTCGCTCCTATTTCAGATGGCGTATTGGGCTATGCGGCATCTCAAAGCGCATGAAATGACGAGAGAAATGCACTATTAAACTTCTTGGGTAGGGCGAACAGAGACAAGATTACATCATTTTATATTATGGTTAATTTAATAATTCAGCAAAATTCTATCACATTTGTTCAATTTACGTCGCTCCTATTTCAGATAGCGTACTGGGCTACGCGGTATCTTAAAGCGCGTGGAATGGCGAGTAAAATGCACTATTAAACTTCTAGGATAAGGCAAACGGAGACCCGATTAGACCATTTTATATTACGGTTAATATAAGAATTCAGCGTTATTCTATCACATTTGTTCAACTTACGTCGCTCCTATTTCAGAAAGCGTACTCGGATAGGCGACATCTTAAAGCGCGTGGAATGGCGAGTAAAATGCACTATTAAACTTCTCGGGTAATGCAAACAGAGACCCGATTAGATCATTTTATATTACGGTTAGTATAAGATTTCAGGGAAATTCTATCACATTTGTTCAATTTACGTCGCTCCTATTTCAGATAGCGTATTGGGCTAAGCGGCATCTCAAAGCGCAAGAAATGGCGAGTAAAATGCACTATTAAGCTTCTAGGGTTGGGCACATAGAGACCCGATTAGATCATTTTATATTATGGTTAATTAAAGAATTCAGCGAAATCCTATCACATTTGTTCATTTTACGTTGCTCCTATTTCAGATAGCGTATTGGGCTAAGCGGCATCTCAAAGCGCAAGAAATGGCGAGTAAAATGCACTATTAAACTTCTAGGGTAGGGCAAACAGAGACCCCATTAGATCATTTTATATTTTGGTTAATATAAGAATTCAGCGAAATTCTATCACATTTTTTCAATTTACGTCGCTCCTATTTCAGATAGTGTACTGGGCTAGGCGGCATCTTAAAGCGCGTGGAAGGTCGAGTAAAATGCACTACTAAACGTCTATGATAGGGCAATCAGAGTCCCGTTTAGATCATTTTATATTTTCTTTAATATAAGATTTCAGGGAAATTCTATCACATTTGTTCAATTTACGTCGCTCCTATTTCAGATAGCTATTGGGCTAAGCGGCATCTCAAAGCGCATGAAATGACGAGAGAAATGCACAATTAAACTTCTTGGGTAGGGCGAACAGAGACCCGATTACATCATTTTATATTATGGTCAATTTAAGAATTCAGCGAAATTCTATCACATTTGTTCAATTTGCGTCGCTCCTATTTCAGATAGCGTATTGGGCTAAGCTGCATCTCAAAGCGCACGAAAGGGCGAGTAAAATGCACTATTAAACTTCTAGGGTGGGGCAAGCAGAGACCCGATGAGATCATTTTATATTACGGTTAATATAAGAATTCAGCGAAATTCTATCACATTTGTTTAATTTACGTCGCTCCTATTTCAGATAGCGTATTGGGCTAAGCGGCATCTCAAAGCGCAAGAAATGGCGAGTAAAATGCACTATTAAGCTTCTAGGGTTGGGCACATAGAGACCCGATTAGATCATTTTATATTATGGTTAGTTTAAGAATTCAGCGAAATCCTATCACATTTGTTCATATTACGTCGCTCCTATTTCAGATAGCGTATTGGGCTAAGGGGCATCTCAAAGCGCAAGAAATGGCGAGTAAAATGCACTATTAAACTTCTAGGGTAGGGCAAACAGAGACCCCATTAGATCATTTTATATTTTGGTTAATATAAGAATTCAGCGAAATTCTATCACATTTTTTCAATTTACGTCGCTCCTATTTCAGATAGTGTACTGGGCTAGGCGGCATCTTAAAGCGCGTGGAAGGTCGAGTAAAATGCACTACTAAACGTCTATGATAGGGCAATCAGAGTCCCGTTTAGATCATTTTATATTTTCTTTAATATAAGATTTCAGGGAAATTCTATCACATTTGTTCAATTTACGTCGCTCCTATTTCAGATAGCTATTGGGCTAAGCGGCATCTCAAAGCGCAAGAAATGGCGAGTAAAATGCACTATTAAGCTTCTAGGGTTGGGCACATAGAGACCCGATTAGATCATTTTATATTATGGTTAATTTAAGAATTCAGCAAAATTCTATCACATTTGTTCAACATACGTCGCTCCTATTTCAGATAGTGTACTGGGCTAGGCGGCATCTTAAAGCGCGTGGAAGGGCGAGTAAAATGCACTACTAAACTTCTATGGTAGGGCAATCAGAGTCCCGTTTAGATCATTTTATGTATTGTTTAATATAAGATTTCAGGGAAATTCTATCACATTTGTTCAATTTACGTCGCTCCTATTTCAGATAGCGTATTGGGCTAAGCGGCATCTCAAAGCGTATGAAATGACGAGAGAAATGCACTATTAAACTTCTATGATAGGGCAATCAGAGACCCGATTAGATCATTTTATATGTTGGTTAATATAAGAATTCAGCGAAATTCTATCACATTTGTTTAATTTACGTCGCTCCTATTTCAGATAGCGTATTGGGCTAAGCGGCATCTCAATGCGCATGAAATGGCCAGTAAAATGCACTATTAAACTTCTAGGATAAGGCAAACGGAGACCCGATTAGACCATTTCATATTACGGTTAATATAAGAATTCAGCGTTATTCTATCACATTTGTTCAACTTACGTCGCTCCTATTTCACATAGCGTACTGGGCTAGGCGGCATCTTAAAGCGCGTGGAATGGCGAGCAAAATGCACTCTTAATCTTCTATGATAGGGCAATCAGAGACCCGATTAGATCATTTTATATTACGGTTAATATAAGAAATCAGCGTAATTCTATCACATTTGTTCAACATACGTCGCTCCTATTTCAGATAGCGTATTGGGCTAAGCGGCATCTCAAAGCGCAAGAAATGGCGAGTAAAATGCACTATTAAGCTTCTAGGGTTGGGCACATAGAGACCCGATTAGATCATTTTATATTATGGTTAATTAAAGAATTCAGCGAAATCCTATCACATTTGTTCATTTTACGTTGCTCCTATTTCAGATAGCGTATTGGGCTAAGCGGCATCTCAAAGCGCAAGAAATGGCGAGTAAAATGCACTATTAAACTTCTAGGGTAGGGCAAACAGAGACCCCATTAGATCATTTTATATTTTGGTTAATATAAGAATTCAGCGAAATTCTATCACATTTTTTCAATTTACGTCGCTCCTATTTCAGATAGTGTACTGGGCTAGGCGGCATCTTAAAGCGCGTGGAAGGTCGAGTAAAATGCACTACTAAACGTCTATGATAGGGCAATCAGAGTCCCGTTTAGATCATTTTATATTTTCTTTAATATAAGATTTCAGGGAAATTCTATCACATTTGTTCAATTTACGTCGCTCCTATTTCAGATAGCTATTGGGCTAAGCGGCATCTCAAAGCGCATGAAATGACGAGAGAAATGCACAATTAAACTTCTTGGGTAGGGCGAACAGAGACCCGATTACATCATTTTATATTATGGTCAATTTAAGAATTCAGCGAAATTCTATCACATTTGTTCAATTTGCGTCGCTCCTATTTCAGATAGCGTATTGGGCTAAGCTGCATCTCAAAGCGCACAAAAGGGCGAGTAAAATGCACTATTAAACTTCTAGGGTGGGGCAAGCAGAGACCCGATGAGATCATTTTATATTACGGTTAATATAAGAATTCAGCGAAATTCTATCACATTTGTTTAATTTACGTCGCTCCTATTTCAGATAGCGTATTGGGCTAAGCGGCATCTCAAAGCGCAAGAAATGGCGAGTAAAATGCACTATTAAGCTTCTAGGGTTGGGCACATAGAGACCCGATTAGATCATTTTATATTATGGTTAGTTTAAGAATTCAGCGAAATCCTATCACATTTGTTCATATTACGTCGCTCCTATTTCAGATAGCGTATTGGGCTAAGGGGCATCTCAAAGCGCAAGAAATGGCGAGTAAAATGCACTATTAAACTTCTAGGGTAGGGCAAACAGAGACCCCATTAGATCATTTTATATTTTGGTTAATATAAGAATTCAGCGAAATTCTATCACATTTTTTCAATTTACGTCGCTCCTATTTCAGATAGTGTACTGGGCTAGGCGGCATCTTAAAGCGCGTGGAAGGTCGAGTAAAATGCACTACTAAACGTCTATGATAGGGCAATCAGAGTCCCGTTTAGATCATTTTATATTTTCTTTAATATAAGATTTCAGGGAAATTCTATCACATTTGTTCAATTTACGTCGCTCCTATTTCAGATAGCTATTGGGCTAAGCGGCATCTCAAAGCGCAAGAAATGGCGAGTAAAATGCACTATTAAGCTTCTAGGGTTGGGCACATAGAGACCCGATTAGATCATTTTATATTATGGTTAATTTAAGAATTCAGCAAAATTCTATCACATTTGTTCAACATACGTCGCTCCTATTTCAGATAGTGTACTGGGCTAGGCGGCATCTTAAAGCGCGTCGAAGGGCGAGTAAAATGCACTACTAAACTTCTATGGTAGGGCAATCAGAGTCCCGTTTAGATCATTTTATGTATTGTTTAATATAAGATTTCAGGGAAATTCTATCACATTTGTTCAATTTACGTCGCTCCTATTTCAGATAGCGTATTGGGCTAAGCGGCATCTCAAAGCGTATGAAATGACGAGAGAAATGCACTATTAAACTTCTATGATAGGGCAATCAGAGACCCGATTAGATCATTTTATATGTTGGTTAATATAAGAATTCAGCGAAATTCTATCACATTTGTTTAATTTACGTCGCTCCTATTTCAGATAGCGTATTGGGCTAAGCGGCATCTCAATGCGCATGAAATGGCCAGTAAAATGCACTATTAAACTTCTAGGATAAGGCAAACGGAGACCCGATTAGACCATTTCATATTACGGTTAATATAAGAATTCAGCGTTATTCTATCACATTTGTTCAACTTACGTCGCTCCTATTTCACATAGCGTACTGGGCTAGGCGGCATCTTAAAGCGCGTGGAATGGCGAGCAAAATGCACTCTTAATCTTCTATGATAGGGCAATCAGAGACCCGATTAGATCATTTTATATTACGGTTAATATAAGAAATCAGCGTAATTCTATCACATTTGTTCAACATACGTCGCTCCTATTTCAGATAGCGTATTGGGCTAAGCGGCATCTCAAAGCGCAAGAAATGGCGAGTAAAATGCACTATTAAGCTTCTAGGGTTGGGCACATAGAGACCCGATTAGATCATTTTATATTATGGTTAATTAAAGAATTCAGCGAAATCCTATCACATTTGTTCATTTTACGTTGCTCCTATTTCAGATAGCGTATTGGGCTAAGCGGCATCTCAAAGCGCAAGAAATGGCGAGTAAAATGCACTATTAAACTTCTAGGGTAGGGCAAACAGAGACCCCATTAGATCATTTTATATTTTGGTTAATATAAGAATTCAGCGAAATTCTATCACATTTTTTCAATTTACGTCGCTCCTATTTCAGATAGTGTACTGGGCTAGGCGGCATCTTAAAGCGCGTGGAAGGTCGAGTAAAATGCACTACTAAACGTCTATGATAGGGCAATCAGAGTCCCGTTTAGATCATTTTATATTTTCTTTAATATAAGATTTCAGGGAAATTCTATCACATTTGTTCAATTTACGTCGCTCCTATTTCAGATAGCTATTGGGCTAAGCGGCATCTCAAAGCGCATGAAATGACGAGAGAAATGCACAATTAAACTTCTTGGGTAGGGCGAACAGAGACCCGATTACATCATTTTATATTATGGTCAATTTAAGAATTCAGCGAAATTCTATCACATTTGTTCAATTTGCGTCGCTCCTATTTCAGATAGCGTATTGGGCTAAGCTGCATCTCAAAGCGCACAAAAGGGCGAGTAAAATGCACTATTAAACTTCTAGGGTGGGGCAAGCAGAGACCCGATGAGATCATTTTATATTACGGTTAATATAAGAATTCAGCGAAATTCTATCACATTTGTTTAATTTACGTCGCTCCTATTTCAGATAGCGTATTGGGCTAAGCGGCATCTCAAAGCGCAAGAAATGGCGAGTAAAATGCACTATTAAGCTTCTAGGGTTGGGCACATAGAGACCCGATTAGATCATTTTATATTATGGTTAGTTTAAGAATTCAGCGAAATCCTATCACATTTGTTCATATTACGTCGCTCCTATTTCAGATAGCGTATTGGGCTAAGGGGCATCTCAAAGCGCAAGAAATGGCGAGTAAAATGCACTATTAAACTTCTAGGGTAGGGCAAACAGAGACCCCATTAGATCATTTTATATTTTGGTTAATATAAGAATTCAGCGAAATTCTATCACATTTTTTCAATTTACGTCGCTCCTATTTCAGATAGTGTACTGGGCTAGGCGGCATCTTAAAGCGCGTGGAAGGTCGAGTAAAATGCACTACTAAACGTCTATGATAGGGCAATCAGAGTCCCGTTTAGATCATTTTATATTTTCTTTAATATAAGATTTCAGGGAAATTCTATCACATTTGTTCAATTTACGTCGCTCCTATTTCAGATAGCTATTGGGCTAAGCGGCATCTCAAAGCGCAAGAAATGGCGAGTAAAATGCACTATTAAGCTTCTAGGGTTGGGCACATAGAGACCCGATTAGATCATTTTATATTATGGTTAATTTAAGAATTCAGCAAAATTCTATCACATTTGTTCAACATACGTCGCTCCTATTTCAGATAGTGTACTGGGCTAGGCGGCATCTTAAAGCGCGTCGAAGGGCGAGTAAAATGCACTACTAAACTTCTATGGTAGGGCAATCAGAGTCCCGTTTAGATCATTTTATGTATTGTTTAATATAAGATATCAGGGAAATTCTATCACATTTGTTCAATTTACGTCGCTCCTATTTCAGATAGCGTATTGGGCTAAGCGGCATCTCAAAGCGTATGAAATGACGAGAGAAATGCACTATTAAACTTCTATGATAGGGCAATCAGAGACCCGATTAGATCATTTTATATGTTGGTTAATATAAGAATTCAGCGAAATTCTATCACATTTGTTTAATTTACGTCGCTCCTATTTCAGATAGCGTATTGGGCTAAGCGGCATCTCAAAGCGCAAGAAATGGCGAGTAAAATGCACTATTAAGCTTCTAGGGTTGGGCACATAGAGACCCGATTAGATCATTTTATATTATGGTTAATTAAAGAATTCAGCGAAATCCTATCACATTTGTTCATTTTACGTCGCTCCTATTTCAGATAGCGTATTGGGCTAAGCGGCATCTCAAAGCGCAAGAAATGGCGAGTAAAATGCACTATTAAACTTCTAGGGTAGGGCAAACAGAGACCCCATTAGATCATTTTATATTTTGGTTAATATAAGAATTCAGCGAAATTCTATCATATTTTTTCAATTTACGTCGCTCCTATTTCAGATAGTGTACTGGGCTAGGCGGCATCTTAAAGCGCGTGGAAGGTCGAGTAAAATGCACTACTAAACGTCTATGATAGGGCAATCAGAGTCCCGTTTAGATCATTTTATATTTTCTTTAATATAAGATTTCAGGGAAATTCTATCACATTTGTTCAATTTACGTCGCTCCTATTTCAGATAGCTATTGGGCTAAGCGGCATCTCAAAGCGCATGAAATGACGAGAGAAATGCACTATTAAACTTCTTGGGTAGGGCGAACAGAGACCCGATTACATCATTTTATATTATGGTCAATTTAAGAATTCAGCGAAATTCTATCACATTTGTTCAATTTGCGTCGCTCCTATTTCAGATAGCGTATTGGGCTAAGCTGCATCTCAAAGCGCACGAAAGGGCGAGTAAAATGCACTATTAAACTTCTAGGGTGGGGCAAGCAGAGACCCGATGAGATCGTTTTATATTACGGTTAATATAAGAATTCAGCGAAATTCTATCACATTTGTTTAATTTACGTCGCTCCTATTTCAGATAGCGTATTGGGCTAAGCGGCATCTCAAAGCGCAAGAAATGGCGAGTAAAATGCACTATTAAACTTCTAGGGTAGGGCAATCAGAGACCCGATTGGATCATTTTATATTACGGTTAATATAAGAGTTCAGCGTAATTCTATCACATTTGTTCAACATACGTCGCTCATATTTCAGATAGTGTACTGGGCTAGGCGGCGTCTTAAAGCGCGTGGAAGGGCGAGTAAAATGCACTACTAAACTTCTATGATAGGGCAATCAGAGTCCCGTTTAGATCATTTTATATTATGGTTAATATAAGAATTCAGCGTGATTCTATCACATTTGTTCAACTTACGTCGCTCCTATTTCTGATAGCGTATTGGGCTAAGCGGCATCTCAAAGCGCAAGAAATGGCGAGTAAAATGCACTATTAAACTTCTAGGGTAGGGCAAACAGAGACCCCATTAGATCATTTTATATTATGCTTAATTTAAGAATTCAGCGAAATTCTATCACATTTGTTCAATTTACGTCGCTCCAATTTCAGATAGCTTATTGGGCTAAGCGGCATCGCAAAGCGCATGAATTGACGAGTGAAATGCACTATTAAACTTCTTGGGTAGGGCGAACAAAGACCCGATTAGATCATTTTACATTAAGGTTAATATAAGAATTCAGCGAAATTCTATCACATTTGTTCAATTTACATCGCTCCTATTTCAGATAGCGACTTGTGCTAAGCGGCATCTCAAAGCGCAGGAAATGGCGAGTAAAATGCACTATTAAACTTCTAGGGTAGGGTAAACAGAGACCCCATTAGATCATTTTATATTATGGTTAATTTAAGAATTCAGCGAAATTCTCTCACATTTGTTCAATTTACGTCGCTGATATTTCAGATAGCGTATTGGGCTAAGCGGCATCTCAAAGCGCAAGAAATGGCGAGTAAAATGCACTATTAAACTTCTAGGGTAGGGAAAACAGAGACCCGATTAGGTCATTTCATATTATGGTTAATTTAAGAATTCAGAAAAATTCTATCACATTTGTTCAATTTACGTCGCTCCTATTTCAGATAGCGTACCCGGATAGGCGGCATCTTAAAGCGCGAGGAATGGCGAGTAAAATGCACTATTAAACTTCTATGATAGGGCAATCAGAGACCCGATTAGATCATCTTATATTTTGGTTAATATAAGAATTCAGCGAAATTCTATCACATTTGTTCAATTTACGTCGTTCCTATTTCAGATAGCGTACTGGGCTAAGCGGCATCGCAAAGCGCATGAATTGACGAGTGAAATGCATTATTAAACTTCTTGGGTAGGGCGAACAAAGACCCGATTTGATCATTTTACATTAAGTTTAATATAAGAATTCAGCGAAATTCTATCACATTTGTTCAATTTACATCGCTCCTATTTCAGATAGCGACTTCTGCTAAGCGGCATCTCAAAGCGCAGGAAATGGCGAGTAAAATGCACCATTAAACTTCTAGGGTAGGGCAAACAGAGACCCCATTAGATCATTTTATATTATGGTTAATTTAAGAATTCAGCGAAATTCTCTCACATTTGTTCAATTTACGTCGCTCCTATTTCAGATAGCGTACCCGGATAGGCGGCATCTTAAAGCGCGAGGAATGGCGAGTAAAATGCACGATTAAAGTTCTATGATAGGGCAATCAGAGACCCGATTAGATCATTTTATATTTTGGTTAATATAAGAATTCAGCGAAATTCTATCACATATGTTTAATTTACGTCGCTCCTATTTCAGATAGCGTATTGGGATAAGCGGCATCTCAAAGCGCATGAAATGCTGAGTAAAATGCGCTATTAAACTTCTAGGGTAGGGCAATCAGAGACCCGATTAGATCATTTTATATTATGGTTAATTTAAGGATTCAGCAAAATTCTATCACATTTGTTCAATTTACGTCGTTCCTATTTCAGATAGCATACTGGGCTAGGCGGCAACGTAAAGCGCGCGGAATGGCGAGTAAAATGCACTATTAAACTTCTATGATAGGGCAATCAGAGACCCGATTAGATCATTTTATATTTTGGTTAATATAAGAATTCAGCGAAATTCTATCACATTTGTTCAATTTACGTCGTTCCTATTTCAGATAGCGTACTGGGATAGGCGGCATCTTAAAGCGTGTGTAATGGCGAGTAAAATGCACTATTAAACTTCTATGATAGGGCAATCAGAGACCCGATTAGATCATTTCATATTTTGGTTAATATAAGAATTCAGCGAAATTCTATCACATTTGTTCAATTTACGTCGCTCCTATTTCAGATAGCTTATTGGGCTAAGCGGCATCTCAAAGCGCATGAAATGACGAGTGAAATGCACTATTAAACTTCAAGGGTAGGGCGATCAAAGACCCGATTAGATCATTTTACATTAAGGTTAATATAAGAATTCAGCGAAATTCTATCACATTTGTTCAATTTACATCGCTCCTATTTCAGATAGCGACTTGTGCGAAGCGTCATCTCAAAGCGCAAGAAATGGCGAGTAAAATGCACTATTAAACTTCTAGGATAAGGCAAACAGAGACCCGATTAGATCATTTTATATGATGGTTAATTTAAGAATTCAGCAAAATTCTATCACATTTGTTCAATTTACGTCGCTCCTATTTCAGATAGCGTACTGGGCTAGGCGGCATCCTAAAGCGCGTGGAGTGGAGAATAAACTGCACTATTAATCTTCTATGATAGGGCAATCAGAGACCCGATTAGATCATTTTATATTTTGGTGAATATAAGAATTCAGCGAAATTCTATCACAGTCGTTCAATTTACGTGGCTCCTATTTCAGATAGCGTATTGGGCTCAGCGGCATCTCAAAGCGCATGAAATGTCGAGTGAAATGCACTATTAATCTTCTAGGGTAGGGCGAACAGAGACCCGATTAGATCATTTTACATTAAGGTTAATATAAGAATTCAGCGAGATTCTCTCACATTTGTTCAATTTACGTCGCTGATATTTCAGATAGCGTATTGGGCTAAGCGGCATCTCAAAGCGCAAGAAATGGCAAGTAAAATGAACTATTAAACTTCTAGGGTAGGGCAAACAGAGACCCGATTAGATCATTTTATATTATGGTTAATTTAAGAATTCAGCGAAATTCTATCACATTTGTTCAATTTACGTCGCTCCTATTGCAGATAGCGTATTGGGCTAAGCGGCATCTCAAAGCGCGTGAAATGGCGAGTAAAATGCACTATTAAACTTCTAGGGTAAGGCAAACAGAGACCCTATTAGATCATTTTATATTACGGTTCATATAAGAATTCAGCGTAAATCTGTCACATTTGTTCAACATACGTCGCTCCTATTTCAGATAGTGTACTGGTCTAGGCGGCATCTTAAAGCGCGTGGAAGGGCGAGTAAAATGCACTACTAAACTTCTATGATAGGGCAATCAGAGTCCCGTTTAGATCATTTTATATTATGGTTAATATAAGAATTCAGCGAAATTCTATCACATTTGTTCAATTTACGTTGCTCCTATTTCAGATAGCGTACTGGGCTAGGCGGCATCTTAAAGCGCGTGGAATGACGAGTAAAATGCACTATTAAACTTCTATGATAGGGCAATCAGAGACCCGATTAGATCATCTTATATTTTGATTAATATAAGAATTCAGCGAAATTCTATCACATTTGTTCAATTTACGTCGTTCCTATTTCAGATAGCGTACTGGGCTAAGCGGCATCGCAAAGCGCATGAATTGACGAGTGAAATGCACTATTAAACTTCTTGGGTAGGGCGAACAAAGACCCGATTAGATCATTTTACATTAAGTTTAATATAAGAATTCAGCGAAATTCTATCACATTTGTTCAATTTACATCGCTCCTATTTCAGATAGCGACTTGTGCTAAGCGGCATCTCAAAGCGCAGGAAATGGCGAGTAAAATGCACTATTAAACTTCTATGATAGGGCAATCAGAGACCCGATTAGATCATTTTATATTTTGGTTAATATAAGAATTCAGCGAGATTCTCTCACATTTGTTCAATTTACGTCGCTGATATTTCAGATAGCGTATTGGGCTAAGCGGCATCTCAAAGCGCAAGAAATGGCGAGTAAAATGCACTATTAAACTTCTAGGGTAGGGCAAACAGAGACCCGATTAGGTCATTTCATATTATGGTTAATTTAAGAATTCAGAAAAATTCTATCACATTTGTTCAATTTACGTCGCTCCTATTTCAGATAGCGTACCCGGATAGGCGGCATCTTAAAGCGCGAGGAATGGCGAGTAAAATGCACTATTAAACTTCTATGATAGGGCAATCAGAGACCCGATTAGAGCATTTTATATTTTGGTTAATATAAGAATTCAGAGAAATTCTATCACATTTGTTTAATTTACGTCGCTCCTATTTCAGATAGCGTATTGGGCTAAGCGGCATCTCAAAGCGCAGGAAATGGCGAGTAAAATGCACTATTAAGCTTCTAGGGTTGGGCACATAGAGACCCGATTAGATCATTTTATATTATGGTTAATTTAAGAATTCAGCGAAATCCTATCACATTTGTTCATTTTACGTCGCTCCTATTTCAGATAGCGTATTGGGCTAAGCGGCATCTCAAAGCGCATGAAATGGCGAGTAAAATGCACTATTAAACTTCTAGGGCAGGGCGAACAGAGACCCGATTAGATCATTTTACATTAAGGTTAATATAAGTATTCAGGGAACTTCTGTCACATTTGTTCAATTTACGTCGCTCCTATTTCAGACAGCTTCTTGGGCTAAGCGGCATCTCAAAGCGCATGAAATGACGAGTAAAATTCACTATTAAACTTCTAGGGTAGGGCAATCGGAGACCCGATTAGATCATTTTATATTATGGTTAATTTCAGAATTCAGCAAAATTCTATCACATTTGTTCAATTTACATCGTTCCTATTTCAGATAGCATACTGGGCTAGGCGGCATCTTAAAGCGCGTGGAATGGCGAGTAAAATGCACTATTAATCTTCTATGATAGGGCAATCAGAGACCCGATTAGATCATTTTATATTTTGGTTAATATAAGAATTCAGCGTAATTCTATCACATTTGTTCAATTTACGTCGCTCCTATATCAGATAGCATATTGGGCTAAGCGGCATCTCAAAGCGCATGAAATGACGAGAGAAATGCACTATTAAACTTCTTGGGTAGGGCGAACAGAGACAAGATTACATCATTTTATATTACGGTTAATATAAGAATTCAGCGAAATTCTATCACATTTGTTTAATTTACGTCGCTCCTATTTCAGATAGCGTATTCGGCTAAGCGGCATCTCAAAGCGCAAGAAATGGCGAGTAAAATGCACTATTAAGCTTCTAGGGTTGGGCACATAGAGACCCGATTAGATCATTTTATATTATGGTTAATTTAAGAATTCAGCAAAATTCTATCACATTTGTTCAACATACGTCGCTCCTATTTCAGATAGTGTACTGGGCTAGGCGGCATCTTAAAGCGCGTCGAAGGGCGAGTAAAATGCACTACTAAACTTCTATGGTAGGGCAATCAGAGTCCCGTTTAGATCATTTTATGTATTGTTTAATATAAGATTTCAGGGAAATTCTATCACATTTGTTCAATTTACGTCGCTCCTATTTCAGATAGCGTATTGGGCTAAGCGGCATCTCAAAGCGTATGAAATGACGAGAGAAATGCACTATTAAACTTCTATGATAGGGCAATCAGAGACCCGACTAGATCATTTTATATTTTGGTTAATATAAGAATTCAGCGAAATTCTATCACATTTGTTCAATTTACGTCGCTCCTATTTCAGATAGCGACTTGTGCTAAGCGGCATCTCAAAGCGCAAGAAATGGCGAGTAAAATGCACTATTAAACTTCTAGGGTAGGGCAAACAGAGACCCCATTAGATCATTTTATATTATGCTTAATTTAAGAATTCAGCGAAATTCTATCACATTTGTTCAATTTACGTCGCTCCAATTTCAGATAGCTTATTGGGCTAAGCGGCATCGCAAAGCGCATGAATTGACGAGTGAAATGCACTATTAAACTTCTTGGGTAGGGCGAACAAAGACCCGATTAGATCATTTTACATTAAGGTTAATATAAGAATTCAGCGAAATTCTATCACATTTGTTCAATTTACATCGCTCCTATTTCAGATAGCGACTTGTGCTAAGCGGCATCTCAAAGCGCAGGAAATGGCGAGTAAAATGCACTATTAAACTCCTAGGGTAGGGTAAACAGAGACCCCATTAGATCATTTTATATTATGGTTAATTTAAGAATTCAGCGAAATTCTCTCACATTTGTTCAATTTACGTCGCTGATATTTCAGATAGCGTATTGGGCTAAGCGGCATCTCAAAGCGCAAGAAATGGCGAGTAAAATGCACTATTAAACTTCTAGGGTAGGGCAAACAGAGACCCGATTAGGTCATTTCATATTATGGTTAATTTAAGAATTCAGAGAAATTCTATCACATTTGTTTAATTTACGTCGCTCCTATTTCAGATAGCGTATTGGGCTAAGCGGCATCTCAAAGCGCAGGAAATGGCGAGTAAAATGCACTATTAAGCTTCTAGGGTTGCGCACATAGAGACCCGATTAGATCATTTTATATTATGGTTAATTTAAGAATTCAGCGAAATCCTATCACATTTGTTCATTTTACGTCGCTCCTATTTCAGATAGCGTATTGGGCTAAGCGGCATCTCAAAGCGCATGAAATGGCGAGTAAAATGCACTATTAAACTTCTAGGGCAGGGCGAACAGAGACCCGATTAGATCATTTTACATTAAGGTTAATATAAGTATTCAGGGAACTTCTATCACATTTGTTCAATTTATGTCGCTCCTATTTCAGACAGCTTCTTGGGCTAAGCGGCATCTCAATGCGCATGAAATGACGAGTAAAATTCACTATTAAACTTCTAGGGTAGGGCAATCGGAGACCCGATTAGATCATTTTATATTATGGTTAATTTAAGAATTCAGCAAAATTCTATCACATTTGTTCAATTTACGTCGTTCCTATTTCAGATAGCATACTGGGCTAGGCGGCATCTTAAAGCGCGTGGAATGGCGAGTAAAATGCACTATTAATCTTCTATGATAGGGCAATCAGAGACCCGATTAGATCATTTTATATTTTGGTTAATATAAGAATTCAGCGTAATTCTATCACATTTGTTCAATTTACGTCGCTCCTATATCAGATATCATATTGGGCTAAGCGGCATCTCAAAGCGCATGAAATGGCGAGTAAAATGCACTATTAAACTTCTAGGGTAAGGCAAACAGAGACCCGATTAGATCATTTTATATTACGGTTAATATAAGAATTCAGCGAAATTCTATCACATTTGTTCAATTTACGTCGCTCCTATTTCAGATGGCGTATTGGGCTATGCGGCATCTCAAAGCGCATGAAATGACGAGAGAAATGCACTATTAAACTTCTTGGGTAGGGCGAACAGAGACAAGATTACATCATTTTATATTATGGTTAATTTAAGAATTCAGCAAAATTCTATCACATTTGTTCAACATACGTCGCTCCTATTTCAGATAGTGTACTGGGCTAGGCGGCATCTTAAAGCGCGTCGAAGGGCGAGTAAAATGCACTATTAAACTTCTATGGTAGGGCAATCAGAGTCCCGTTTAGATCATTTTATGTATTGTTTAATATAAGATTTCAGGGAAATTCTATCACATTTGTTCAATTTACGTCGCTCCTATTTCAGATAGCGTATTGGGCTAAGCGGCATCTCAAAGCGTATGAAATGACGAGAGAAATGCACTATTAAACTTCTATGATAGGGCAATCAGAGACCCGACTAGATCATTTTATATTTTGGTTAATATAAGAATTCAGCGAAATTCTATCACATTTGTTCAATTTACGTCGCTCCTATTTCAGATAGCGTATTGGGCTAAGCGGCATCTCAAAGCGCAAGAAATGGCGAGTAAAATGCACTATTAAACTTCTAGGGTAGGGCAATCAGAGACCCGATTAGATCATTTTATATTATGGTTAATTTAACGATTCAGCAAAATTCTATCACATTTGTTCAATTTACGTCGTTCCTATTTCAGATAGCATACTGGGCTAGGCGGCAACGTAAAGCGCGCGGAATGGCGAGTAAAATGCACTATTAAACTTCTATGATAGGGCAATCAGAGACCCGATTAGATCATTTTATATTTTGGTTAATATAAGAATTCAGCGAAATTCTATCACATTTGTTCAATTTACGTCGTTCCTATTTCAGATAGCGTACTGGGATAGGCGGCATCTTAAAGCGTGTGTAATGGCGAGTAAAATGCACTATTAAACTTCTATGATAGGGCAATCAGAGACCCGATTAGATCATTTCATATTTTGGTTAATATAAGAATTCAGCGAAATTCTATCACATTTGTTCAATTTACGTCGCTCCTATTTCAGATAGCTTATTGGGCTAAGCGGCATCTCAAAGCGCATGAAATGACGAGTGAAATGCACTATTAAACTTCAAGGGTAGGGCGATCAAAGACCCGATTAGATCATTTTACATTAAGGTTAATATAAGAATTCAGCGAAATTCTATCACATTTGTTCAATTTACATCGCTCCTATTTCAGATAGCGACTTGTGCGAAGCGTCATCTCAAAGCGCAAGAAATGGCGAGTAAAATGCACTATTAAACTTCTAGGATAAGGCAAACAGAGACCCGATTAGATCATTTTATATGATGGTTAATTTAAGAATTCAGCAAAATTCTATCACATTTGTTCAATTTACGTCGCTCCTATTTCAGATAGCGTACTGGGCTAGGCGGCATCTTAAAGCGCGTGGAGTGGAGAATAAACTGCACTATTAATCTTCTATGATAGGGCAATCAGAGACCCGATTAGATCATTTTATATTTTGGTGAATATAAGAATTCAGCGAAATTCTATCACAGTCGTTCAATTTACGTGGCTCCTATTTCAGATAGCGTATTGGGCTCAGCGGCATCTCAAAGCGCATGAAATGTCGAGTGAAATGCACTATTAATCTTCTAGGGTAGGGCGAACAGAGACCCGATTAGATCATTTTACATTAAGGTTAATATAAGAATTCAGCGAGATTCTCTCACATTTGTTCAATTTACGTCGCTGATATTTCAGATAGCGTATTGGGCTAAGCGGCATCTCAAAGCGCAAGAAATGGCAAGTAAAATGAACTATTAAACTTCTAGGGTAGGGCAAACAGAGACCCGATTAGATCATTTTATATTATGGTTAATTTAAGAATTCAGCGAAATTCTATCACATTTGTTCAATTTACGTCGCTCCTATTGCAGATAGCGTATTGGGCTAAGCGGCATCTCAAAGCGCGTGAAATGGCGAGTAAAATGCACTATTAAACTTCTAGGGTAAGGCAAACAGAGACCCTATTAGATCATTTTATATTACGGTTCATATAAGAATTCAGCGTAAATCTGTCACATTTGTTCAACATACGTCGCTCCTATTTCAGATAGTGTACTGGGCTAGGCGGCATCTTAAAGCGCGTGGAAGGGCGAGTAAAATGCACTACTAAACTTCTATGATAGGGCAATCAGAGTCCCGTTTAGATCATTTTATATTATGGTTAATATAAGAATTCAGCGAAATTCTATCACATTTGTTCAATTTACGTTGCTCCTATTTCAGATAGCGTACTGGGCTAGGCGGCATCGTAAAGCGCGTGGAATGACGAGTAAAATGCACTATTAAACTTCTATGATAGGGCAATCAGAGACCCGATTAGATCATCTTATATTTTGATTAATATAAGAATTCAGCGAAATTCTATCACATTTGTTCAATTTACGTCGTTCCTATTTCAGATAGCGTACTGGGCTAAGCGGCATCGCAAAGCGCATGAATTGACGAGTGAAATGCACTATTAAACTTCTTGGGTAGGGCGAACAAAGACCCGATTAGATCATTTTACATTAAGTTTAATATAAGAATTCAGCGAAATTCTATCACATTTGTTCAATTTACATCGCTCCTATTTCAGATAGCGACTTGTGCTAAGCGGCATCTCAAAGCGCAGGAAATGGCGAGTAAAATGCACTATTAAACTTCTATGATAGGGCAATCAGAGACCCGATTAGATCATTTTATATTTTGGTTAATATAAGAATTCAGCGAGATTCTCTCACATTTGTTCAATTTACGTCGCTGATATTTCAGATAGCGTATTGGGCTAAGCGGCATCTCAAAGCGCAAGAAATGGCGAGTAAAATGCACTATTAAACTTCTAGGGTAGGGCAAACAGAGACCCGATTAGGTCATTTCATATTATGGTTAATTTAAGAATTCAGAAAAATTCTATCACATTTGTTCAATTTACGTCGCTCCTATTTCAGATAGCGTACCCGGATAGGCGGCATCTTAAAGCGCGAGGAATGGCGAGTAAAATGCACTATTAAACTTCTATGAAAGGGCAATCAGAGACCCGATTAGATCATTTTATATTTTGGTTAATATAAGAATTCAGAGAAATTCTATCACATTTGTTTAATTTACGTCGCTCCTATTTCAGATAGCGTATTGGGCTAAGCGGCATCTCAAAGCGCAGGAAATGACGAGTAAAATGCACTATTAAGCTTCTAGGGTTGGGCACATAGAGACCCGATTAGATCATTTTATATTATGGTTAATTTAAGAATTCAGCGAAATCCTATCACATTTGTTCATTTTACGTCGCTCCTATTTCAGATAGCGTATTGGGCTAAGCGGCATCTCAAAGCGCATGAAATGGCGAGTAAAATGCACTATTAAACTTCTAGGGCAGGGCGAACAGAGACCCGATTAGATCATTTTACATTAAGGTTAATATAAGTATTCAGGGAACTTCTGTCACATTTGTTCAATTTACGTCGCTTCTATTTCAGACAGCTTCTTGGGCTAAGCGGCATCTCAAAGCGCATGAAATGACGAGTAAAATTCACTATTAAACTTCTAGGGTAGGGCAATCGGAGACCCGATTAGATCATTTTATATTATGGTTAATTTAAGAATTCAGCAAAATTCTATCACATTTGTTCAATTTACATCGTTCCTATTTCAGATAGCATACTGGGCTAGGCGGCATCTTAAAGCGCGTGGAATGGCGAGTAAAATGCACTATTAATCTTCTATGATAGGGCAATCAGAGACCCGATTAGATCATTTTATATTTTGGTTAATATAAGAATTCAGCGTAATTCTATCACATTTGTTCAATTTACGTCGTTCCTATTTCAGATAGCGTACTGGGATAGGCGGCATCTTAAAGCGTGTGTAATGGCGAGTAAAATGCACTATTAAACTTCTATGATAGGGCAATCAGAGACCCGATTAGATCATTTCATATTTTGGTTAATATAAGAATTCAGCGAAATTCTATCACATTTGTTCAATTTACGTCGCTCCTATTTCAGATAGCTTATTGGGCTAAGCGGCATCTCAAAGCGCATGAAATGACGAGTGAAATGCACTATTAAACTTCAAGGGTAGGGCGATCAAAGACCCGATTAGATCATTTTACATTAAGGTTAATATAAGAATTCAGCGAAATTCTATCACATTTGTTCAATTTACATCGCTCCTATTTCAGATAGCGACTTGTGCGAAGCGTCATCTCAAAGCGCAAGAAATGGCGAGTAAAATGCACTATTAAACTTCTAGGATAAGGCAAACAGAGACCCGATTAGATCATTTTATATGATGGTTAATTTAAGAATTCAGCAAAATTCTATCACATTTGTTCAATTTACGTCGCTCCTATTTCAGATAGCGTACTGGGCTAGGCGGCATCTTAAAGCGCGTGGAGTGGAGAATAAACTGCACTATTAATCTTCTATGATAGGGCAATCAGAGACCCGATTAGATCATTTTATATTTTGGTGAATATAAGAATTCAGCGAAATTCTATCACAGTCGTTCAATTTACGTGGCTCCTATTTCAGATAGCGTATTGGGCTCAGCGGCATCTCAAAGCGCATGAAATGTCGAGTGAAATGCACTATTAATCTTCTAGGGTAGGGCGAACAGAGACCCGATTAGATCATTTTACATTAAGGTTAATATAAGAATTCAGCGAGATTCTCTCACATTTGTTCAATTTACGTCGCTGATATTTCAGATAGCGTATTGGGCTAAGCGGCATCTCAAAGCGCAAGAAATGGCAAGTAAAATGAACTATTAAACTTCTAGGGTAGGGCAAACAGAGACCCGATTAGATCATTTTATATTATGGTTAATTTAAGAATTCAGCTTAATTCTATCACATTTGTTCAATTTACGTCGCTCCTATTGCAGATAGCGTATTGGGCTAAGCGGCATCTCAAAGCGCGTGAAATGGCGAGTAAAATGCACTATTAAACTTCTACGGTAAGGCAAACAGAGACCCTATTAGATCATTTTATATTACGGTTCATATAAGAATTCAGCGTAAATCTGTCACATTTGTTCAACATACGTCGCTCCTATTTCAGATAGTGTACTGGGCTAGGCGGCATCTTAAAGCGCGTGGAAGGGCGAGTAAAATGCACTACTAAACTTCTATGATAGGGCAATCAGAGTCCCGTTTAGATCATTTTATATTATGGTTAATATAAGAATTCAGCGAAATTCTATCACATTTGTTCAATTTACGTTGCTCCTATTTCAGATAGCGTACTGGGCTAGGCGGCATCTTAAAGCGCATGGAATGACGAGTAAAATGCACTATTAAACTTCTATGATAGGGCAATCAGAGACCCGATTAGATCATCTTATATTTTGATTAATATAAGAATTCAGCGAAATTCTATCACATTTGTTCAATTTACGTCGCTCCTATTTCAGATAGCGTACTGGGCTAAGCGGCATCGCAAAGCGCATGAATTGACGAGTGAAATGCACTATTAAACTTCTTGGGTAGGGCGAACAAAGACCCGATTAGATCATTTTACATTAAGTTTAATATAAGAATTCAGCGAAATTCTATCACATTTGTTCAATTTACATCGCTCCTATTTCAGATAGCGACTTGTGCTAAGCGGCATCTCAAAGCGCAGGAAATGGCGAGTAAAATGCACTATTAAACTTCTATGATAGGGCAATCAGAGACCCGATTAGATCATTTTATATTTTGGTTAATATAAGAATTCAGCGAGATTCTCTCACATTTGTTCAATTTACGTCGCTGATATTTCAGATAGCGTATTGGGCTAAGCGGCATCTCAAAGCGCAAGAAATGGCGAGTAAAATGCACTATTAAACTTCTAGGGTAGGGCAAACAGAGACCCGATTAGGTCATTTCATATTATGGTTAATTTAAGAATTCAGAAAAATTCTATCACATTTGTTCAATTTACGTCGCTCCTATTTCAGATAGCGTACCCGGATAGGCGGCATCTTAAAGCGCGAGGAATGGCGAGTAAAATGCACTATTAAACTTCTATGATAGGGCAATCAGAGACCCGATTAGATCATTTTATATTTTGGTTAATATAAGAATTCAGAGAAATTCTATCACATTTGTTTAATTTACGTCGCTCCTATTTCAGATAGCGTATTGGGCTAAGCGGCATCTCAAAGCGCAGGAAATGGCGAGTAAAATGCACTATTAAGCTTCTAGGGTTGGGCACATAGAGACCCGATTAGATCATTTTATATTATGGTTAATTTAAGAATTCAGCGAAATCCTATCACATTTGTTCATTTTACGTCGCTCCTATTTCAGATAGCGTATTGGGCTAAGCGGCATCTCAAAGCGCATGAAATGGCGAGTAAAATGCACTATTAAACTTCTAGGGCAGGGCGAACAGAGACCCGATTAGATCATTTTACATTAAGGTTAATATAAGTATTCAGGGAACTTCTATCACATTTGTTCAATTTACGTCGCTCCTATTTCAGACAGCTTCTTGGGCTAAGCGGCATCTCAATGCGCATGAAATGACGAGTAAAATTCACTATTAAACTTCTAGGGTAGGGCAATCGGAGACCCGATTAGATCATTTTATATTATGGTTAATTTAAGAATTCAGCAAAATTCTATCACATTTGTTCAATTTACGTCGTTCCTATTTCAGATAGCATACTGGGCTAGGCGGCATCTTAAAGCGCGTGGAATGGCGAGTAAAATGCACTATTAATCTTCTATGATAGGGCAATCAGAGACCCGATTAGATCATTTTATATTTTGGTTAATATAAGAATTCAGCGTAATTCTATCACATTTGTTCAATTTACGTCGCTCCTATATCAGATATCATATTGGGCTAAGCGGCATCTCAAAGCGCATGAAATGGCGAGTAAAATGCACTATTAAACTTCTAGGGTAAGGCAAACAGAGACCCGATTAGATCATTTTATATTACGGTTAATATAAGAATTCAGCGAAATTCTATCACATTTGTTCAATTTACGTCGCTCCTATTTCAGATGGCGTATTGGGCTATGCGGCATCTCAAAGCGCATGAAATGACGAGAGAAATGCACTATTAAACTTCTTGGGTAGGGCGAACAGAGACAAGATTACATCATTTTATATTATGGTTAATTTAAGAATTCAGCAAAATTCTATCACATTTGTTCAATTTATGTCGCTCCTATTTCAGATAGCGTACTGGGCTACGCGGTATCTTAAAGCGCGTGGAATGGCGAGTAAAATGCACTATTAAACTTCTAGGATAAGGCAAACGGAGACCCGATTAGACCATTTTATATTACGGTTAATATAAGAATTCAGCGAAATTCTATCACATTTGTTTAATTTACGTCGCTCCTATTTCAGATAGCGTATTGGGCTAAGCGGCATCTCAAAGCGCAAGAAATGGCGAGTAAAATGCACTATTAAGCTTCTAGGGTTGGGCACATAGAGACCCGATTAGATCATTTTATATTATGGTTAATTTAAGAATTCAGCAAAATTCTATCACATTTGTTCAACATACGTCGCTCCTATTTCAGATAGTGTACTGGGCTAGGCGGCATCTTAAAGCGCGTCGAAGGGCGAGTAAAATGCACTACTAAACTTCTATGGTAGGGCAATCAGAGTCCCGTTTAGATCATTTTATGTATTGTTTAATATAAGATTTCAGGGAAATTCTATCACATTTGTTCAATTTACGTCGCTCCTATTTCAGATAGCGTATTGGGCTAAGCGGCATCTCAAAGCGTATGAAATGACGAGAGAAATGCACTATTAAACTTCTATGATAGGGCAATCAGAGACCCGACTAGATCATTTTATATTTTGGTTAATATAAGAATTCAGCGAAATTCTATCACATTTGTTCAATTTACGTCGCTCCTATTTCAGATAGCGTATTGGGCTAAGCGGCATCTCAAAGCGCAAGAAATGGCGAGTAAAATGCACTATTAAACTTCTAGGGTAGGGCAATCAGAGACCCGATTAGATCATTTTATATTACGGTTAATATAAGAGTTCAGCGTAATTCTATCACATTTGTTCAACATACGTCGCTCATATTTCAGATAGTGTACTGGGCTAGGCGGCATCTCAAAGCGCAAGAAATGGCGAGTAAAATGCACTATTAAACTTCTAGGGTAGGGCAAACAGAGACCCCATTAGATCATTTTATATTATGCTTAATTTAAGAATTCAGCGAAGTTCTATCACATTTGTTCAATTTACGTCGCTCCAATTTCAGATAGCTTATTGGGCTAAGCGGCATCGCAAAGCGCATGAATTGACGAGTGAAATGCACTATCAAACTTCTTGGGTAGGGCGAACAAAGACCCGATTAGATCATTTTACATTAAGGTTAATATAAGAATTCAGCGAAATTCTATCACATTTGTTCAATTTACATCGCTCCTATTTCAGATAGCGACTTGTGCTAAGCGGCATCTCAAAGCGCAGGAAATGGCGAGTAAAATGCACTATTAAACTTCTAGGGTAGGGTAAACAGAGACCCCATTAGATCATTTTATATTATGGTTAATTTAAGAATTCAGCGAAATTCTCTCACATTTGTTCAATTTACGTCGCTGATATTTCAGATAGCGTATTGGGCTAAGCGGCATCTCAAAGCGCAAGAAATGGCGAGTAAAATGCACTATTAAACTTCTAGGGTAGGGCAAACAGAGACCCGATTAGGTCATTTCATATTATGGTTAATTTAAGAATTCAGAAAAATTCTATCACATTTGTTCAATTTACGTCGCTCCTATTTCAGATAGCGTACTGGGCTAGGCGGCATCTTAAAGCGCGTGGAGTGGAGAGTAAACTGCACTATTAATCTTCTATGATAGGGCAATCAGAGACCCGATTAGATCATTTCATATTTTGGTTAATATAAGAATTCAGCGAAATTCTATCACATTTGTTCAATTTACGTCGCTCCTATTTCAGATAGCTTATTGGGCTAAGCGGCATCTCAAAGCGCATGAAATGACGAGTGAAATGCACTATTAAACTTCAAGGGTAGGGCGATCAAAGACCCGATTAGATCATTTTACATTAAGGTTAATATAAGAATTCAGCGAAATTCTATCACATTTGTTCAATTTACATCGCTCCTATTTCAGATAGCGACTTGTGCGAAGCGTCATCTCAAAGCGCAAGAAATGGCGAGTAAAATGCACTATTAAACTTCTAGGATAAGGCAAACAGAGACCCGATTAGATCATTTTATATTATGGTTAATTTAAGAATTCAGCAAAATTCTATCACATTTGTTCAATTTACGTCGCTCCTATTTCAGATAGCGTACTGGGCTAGGCGGCATCTTAAAGCGCGTGGAGTGGAGAGTAAACTGCACTATTAATCTTCTATGATAGGGCAATCAGAGACCCGATTAGATCATTTTATATTACGGTTAGTATAAGAATTTAGCGTAATTCTATCACATTTGTTCAACATACGTCGCTCCTATTTCAGATAGTGTACTGGGCTAGGCGGCATCTTAAAGCGCGTGGAAGGGCGAGTAAAATGCACTACTAAACTTCTATGATAGGGCAATCAGAGTCCCGTTTAGATCATTTTATATTATGGTTAATATAAGAATTCAGCGAAATTCTATCACATTTGTTCAATTTACGTTGCTCCTATTTCAGATAGCGTACTGGGCTAGGCGGCATCTTAAAGCGCGTGGAATGACGAGTAAAATGCACTATTAAACTTCTATGATAGGGCAATCAGAGACCCGATTAGTTCATCTTATATTTTGATTAATATAAGAATTCAGCGAAATTCTATCACATTTGTTCAATTTACGTCGTTCCTATTTCAGATAGCGTACTGGGCTAAGCGGCATCGCAAAGCGCATGAATTGACGAGTGAAATGCACTATTAAACTTCTTGGGTAGGGCGAACAAAGACCCGATTAGATCATTTTACATTAAGTTTAATATAAGAATTCAGCGAAATTCTATCACATTTGTTCAATTTACATCGCTCCTATTTCAGATAGCGACTTGTGCTAAGCGGCACCTCAAAGCGCAGGAAATGGCGAGTAAAATGCACCATTAAACTTCTAGGGTAGGGCAAACAGAGACCCCATTAGATCATTTTATATTATGGTTAATTTAAGAATTCAGCGAAACTCTCTCACATTTGTTCAATTTACGTCGCTCCTATTTCAGATAGCGTACCCGGATAGGCGGCATCTTAAAGCGCGAGGAATGGCGAGTAAAATGCACTATTAAAGTTCTATGATAGGGCAATCAGAGACCCGATTAGATCATTTTATATTTTGGTTAATATAAGAATTCAGAGAAATTCTATCACATTTGTTTAATTTACGTCGCTCCTATTTCAGATAGCGTACTGGGCTAGGCGGCAACTTAAAGCGCGCGGAATGGCGAGTAAAATGCACTATTAAACTTCTATGATAGGGCAATCAGAGACCCGATTAGATCATTTTATATTTTGGTTAATATAAGAATTCAGCGAAATTCTATCACATTTGTTCAATTTACGTCGTTCCTATTTCAGATAGCGTACTGGGATAGGCGGCATCTTAAAGCGTGTGTAATGGCGAGTAAAATGCACTATTAAATTTCTATGATAGGGCAATCAGAGACCCGATTAGATCATTTCATATTTTGGTTAATATAAGAATTCAGCGAAATTCTATCACATTTGTTCAATTTACGTCGCTCCTATTTCAGATAGCTTATTGGGCTAAGCGGCATCTCAAAGCGCATGAAATGACGAGTGAAATGCACTATTAAACTTCAAGGGTAGGGCGATCAAAGACCCGATTAGATCATTTTACATTAAGGTTAATATAAGAATTCAGCGAAATTCTATCACATTTGTTCAATTTACATCGCTCCTATTTCAGATAGCGACTTGTGCGAAGCGTCATCTCAAAGCGCAAGAAATGGCGAGTAAAATGCACTATTAAACTTCTAGGATAAGGCAAACAGAGACCCGATTAGATCATTTTATATTATGGTTAATTTAAGAATTCAGCAAAATTCTATCACATTTGTTCAATTTACGTCGCTCCTATTTCAGATAGCGTACTGGGCTAGGCGGCATCTTAAAGCGCGTGGAGTGGAGAGTAAACTGCACTATTAATCTTCTATGATAGGGCAATCAGAGACCCGATTAGATCATTTCATATTTTGGTTAATATAAGAATTCAGCGAAATTCTATCACATTTGTTCAATTTACGTCGCTCCTATTTCAGATAGCTTATTGGGCTAAGCGGCATCTCAAAGCGCATGAAATGACGAGTGAAATGCACTATTAAACTTCAAGGGTAGGGCGATCAAAGACCCGATTAGATCATTTTACATTAAGGTTAATATAAGAATTCAGCGACATTCTATCACATTTGTTCAATTTACATCGCTCCTATTTCAGATAGCGACTTGTGCGAAGCGTCATCTCAAAGCGCAAGAAATGGCGAGTAAAATGCACTATTAAACTTCTAGGATAAGGCAAACAGAGACCCGATTAGATCATTTTATATTATGGTTAATTTAAGAATTCAGCAAAATTCTATCACATTTGTTCAATTTACGTCGCTCCTATTTCAGATAGCGTACTGGGCTAGGCGGCATCTTAAAGCGCGTGGAGTGGAGAGTAAACTGCACTATTAATCTTCTATGATAGGGCAATCAGAGACCCGATTAGATCATTTTATATTACGGTTAGTATAAGAATTCAGCGTAATTCTATCACATTTGTTCAACATACGTCGCTCCTATTTCAGATAGTGTACTGGGCTAGGCGGCATCTTAAAGCGCGTGGAAGGGCGAGTAAAATGCACTACTAAACTTCTATGATAGGGCAATCAGAGTCCCGTTTAGATCATTTTATATTATGGTTAATATAAGAATTCAGCGAAATTCTATCACATTTGTTCAATTTACGTTGCTCCTATTTCAGATAGCGTACTGGGCTAGGCGGCATCTTAAAGCGCGTGGAATGACGAGTAAAATGCACTATTAAACTTCTATGATAGGGCAATCAGAGACCCGATTAGATCATCTTATATTTTGATTAATATAAGAATTCAGCGAAATTCTATCACATTTGTTCAATTTACGTCGTTCCTATTTCAGATAGCGTACTGGGCTAAGCGGCATCGCAAAGCGCATGAATTGACGAGTGAAATGCACTATTAAACTTCTTGGGTAGGGCGAACAAAGACCCGATTAGATCATTTTACATTAAGTTTAATATAAGAATTCAGCGAAATTCTATCACATTTGTTCAATTTACATCGCTCCTATTTCAGATAGCGACTTGTGCTAAGCGGCACCTCAAAGCGCAGGAAATGGCGAGTCAAATGCACCATTAAACTTCTAGGGTAGGGCAAACAGAGACCCCATTAGATCATTTTATATTATGGTTAATTTAAGAATTCAGCGAAACTCTCTCACATTTGTTCAATTTACGTCGCTCCTATTTCAGATAACGTACCCGGATAGGCGGCATCTTAAAGCGCGAGGAATGGCGAGTAAAATGCACTATTAAACTTCTATGATAGGGCAATCAGAGACCCGATTAGATCATTTTATATTTTGGTTAATATAAGAATTCAGAGAAATTCTATCACATTTGTTTAATTTACGTCGCTCCTATTTCAGATAGCGTATTGGGCTAAGCGGCATCTCAAAGCGCAGGAAATGGCGAGTAAAATGCACTATTAAGCTTCTAGGGTTGGGCACATAGAGACCCGATTAGATCATTTTATATTATGGTTAATTTAAGAATTCAGCGAAATCCTATCACATTTGTTCATTTTACGTCGCTCCTATTTCAGATAGCGTATTGGGCTAAGCGGCATCTCAAAGCGCATGAAATGGCGAGTAAAATGCACTATTAAACTTCTAGGGCAGGGCGAACAGAGACCCGATTAGATCATTTTACATTAAGGTTAATATAAGTATTCAGGGAACTTCTATCACATTTGTTCAATTTACGTCGCTCCTATTTCAGACAGCTTCTTGGGCTAAGCGGCATCTCAAAGCGCATGAAATGACGAGTAAAATGCACTATTAAACTTCTAGGGTAGGGCAATCAGAGACCCGATTAGATCATTTTATATTATGGTTAATTTAAGAATTCAGCAAAATTCTATCACATTTGTTCAATTTACGTCGTTCCTATTTCAGATAGCATACTGGGCTAGGCGGCATCTCAAAGCGCATGAAATGGCGAGTAAAATGCACTATTAAACTTCTAGGGTAAGGCAAACAGAGACCCGATTAGATCATTTTATATTACGGTTAATATAAGAATTCAGCGAAATTCTATCACATTTGTTCAATTTACGTCGCTCCTATTTCAGATGGCGTATTGGGCTATGCGGCATCTCAAAGCGCATGAAATGACGAGAGAAATGCACTATTAAACTTCTTGGGTAGGGCGAACAGAGACAAGATTACATCATTTTATATTATGGTTAATTTAAGAATTCAGCAAAATTCTATCACATTTGTTCAATTTACGTCGCTCCTATTTCAGATAGCGTACTGGGCTACGCGGTATCTTAAAGCGCGTGGAATGGAGAGTAAAATGCACTATTAAACTTCTAGGATAAGGCAAACGGAGACCCGATTAGACCATTTTATATTACGGTTAATATAAGAATTCAGCGTTATTCTATCACATTTGTTCAACTTACGTCGCTCCTATTTCAGAAAGCGTACTCGGATAGGCGGCATCTTGAAGCGCGTGGAATGGCGAGTAAAATGCACTATTAAACTTCTCGGGTAATGCAAACAGAGACCCGATTAGATCATTTTATATTACGGTTAGTATAAGATTTCAGGGAAATTCTATCACATTTGTTCAATTTACGTCGCTCCTATTTCAGATAGCTATTGGGCTAAGCGGCATCTCAAAGCGCATGAAATGACGAGAGAAATGCACTATTAAACTTCTTGGGTAGGGCGAACAGAGACCCGATTACATCATTTTATATTATGGTTAATATAAGAATTCAGCGAAATTCTATCACATTTGTTCAATTTGCGTCGCTCCTATTTCAGATAGCGTATTGGGCTAAGCTGCATCTCAAAGCGCACGAAAGGGCGAGTAAAATGCACTATTAAACTTCTAGGGTGGGGTAAGCAGAGACCCGATGAGATCATTTTATATTACGGTTAATATAAGAATTCAGCGAAATTCTATCACATTTGTTTAATTTACGTCGCTCCTATTTCAGATAGCGTATTGGGCTAAGCGGCATCTCAAAGCGCAAGAAATGGCGAGTAAAATGCACTATTAAGCTTCTAGGGTTGGGCACATAGAGACCCGATTAGATCATTTTATATTATGGTTAGTTTAAGAATTCAGCGAAATCCTATCACATTTGTTCATATTACGTCGCTCCTATTTCAGATAGCGTATTGGGCTAAGGGGCATCTCAAAGCGCAAGAAATGGCGAGTAAAATGCACTATTAAACTTCTAGGGTAGGGCAAACAGAGACCCCATTAGATCATTTTATATTTTGGTTAATATAAGAATTCAGCGAAATTCTATCACATTTTTTCAATTTACGTCGCTCCTATTTCAGATAGTGTACTGGGCTAGGCGGCATCTTAAAGCGCGTGGAAGGGCGAGTAAAATGCACTACTAAACGTCTATGATAGGGCAATCAGAGTCCCGTTTAGATCATTTTATATTTTCTTTAATATAAGATTTCAGGGAAATTCTATCACATTTGTTCAATTTACGTCGCTCCTATTTCAGATAGCTATTGGGCTAAGCGGCATCTCAAAGCGCATGAAATGACGAGAGAAATGCACTATTAAACTTCTTGGGTAGGGCGAACAGAGACCCGATTACATCATTTTATATTATGGTCAATTTAAGAATTCAGCAAAATTCTATCACAGTTGTTCAATTTACGTCGCTCCTATTTCAGATAGCGTATTGGGCTAAGCGGCATCTCAAAGCGTATGAAATGACGAGAGAAATGCACTATTAAACTTCTATGATAGGGCAATCAGAGACCCGATTAGATCATTTTATATTTTGGTTAATATAAGAATTCAGCGAAATTCTATCACATTTGTTTAATTTACGTCGCTCCTATTTCAGATAGCGTATTGGGCTAAGCGGCATCTCAATGCGCATGAAATGGCCAGTAAAATGCACTATTAAACTTCTAGGATAAGGCAAACGGAGACCCGATTAGACCATTTCATATTACGGTTAATATAAGAATTCAGCGTTATTCTATCACATTTGTTCAACTTACGTCGCTCCTATTTCACATAGCGTACTGGGCTAGGCGGCATCTTAAAGCGCGTGGAATGGCGAGCAAAATGCACTCTTAATCTTCTATGATAGGGCAATCAGAGACCCGATTAGATCATTTTATATTACGGTTAATATAAGAATTCAGCGTAATTCTATCACATTTGTTCAACATACGTCGCTCCTATTTCAGATAGTGTACTGGGCTAGGCGGCATCTTAAGGCGCGTGGAAGGGCGAGTAAAATGCACTACTAAACTTCTATGATAGGGCAATCAGAGTCCCGTTTAGATCATTTTATATTATGGTTAATATAAGAATTCAGCGTGATTCTATCACATTTGTTCAACTTACGTCGCTCCTATTTCTGATAGCGTATTGGGCTAAGCGGCTTCTCAAAGCGCAAGAAATGGCGAGTAAAATGCACTATTAAACTTCTAGGGTAGGGCAAACAGAGACCCCATTAGATCATTTCATATTATGCTTAATTTAAGAATTCAGCGAAATTCTATCACATTTGTTCAATTTACGTCGCTCCAATTTCAGATAGCTTATTGGGCTAAGCGGCATCGCAAAGCGCATGAATTGACGAGTGAAATGCACTATTAAACTTCTTGGGTAGGGCGAACAAAGACCCGATTAGATCATTTTACATTAAGGTTAATATAAGAATTCAGCGAAATTCTATCACATTTGTTCAATTTACATCGCTCCTATTTCAGATAGCGACTTGTGCTAAGCGGCATCTCAAAGCGCAGGAAATGGCGAGTAAAATGCACTATTAAACTTCTAGGGTAGGGTAAACAGAGACCCCATTAGATCATTTTATATTATGGTTAATTTAAGAATTCAGCGAAATTCTCTCACATTTGTTCAATTTACGTCGCTGATATTTCAGATAGCGTATTGGGCTAAGCGGCATCTCAAAGCGCAAGAAATGGCGAGTAAAATGCACTATTAAACTTCTAGGGTAGGGCAAACAGAGACCCGATTAGGTCATTTCATATTATGGTTAATTTAAGAATTCAGAAAAATTCTATCACATTTGTTCAATTTACGTCGCTCCTATTTCAGATAGCGTACCCGGATAGGCGGCATCTTAAAGCGCGAGGAATGGCGAGTAAAATGCACTATTAAACTTCTATGATAGGGCAATCAGAGACCCGATTAGATCATCTTATATTTTGGTTAATATAAGAATTCAGCGAAATTCTATCACATTTGTTCAATTTACGTCGTTCCTATTTCAGATAGCGTACTGGGCTAAGCGGCATCGCAAAGCGCATGAATTGACGAGTGAAATGCACTATTAAACTTCTTGGGTAGGGCGAACAAAGACCCGATTTGATCATTTTACATTAAGTTTAATATAAGAATTCAGCGAAATTCTATCACATTTGTTCTATATACATCGCTCCTATTTCAGATAGTGACTTGTGCTAAGCGGCATCTCAAAGCGCAGGAAATGGCGAGTAAAATGCACCATTAAACTTCTAGGGAAGGGCAAACAGAGACCCCATTAGATCATTTTATATTATGGTTAATTTAAGAATTCAGCGAAATTCTATCACATATGTTTAATTTACGTCGCTCCTATTTCAGATAGCGTATTGGGATAAGCGGCATCTCAAAGCGCATGAAATGCTGAGTAAAATGCGCTATTAAACTTCTAGGGTAGGGCAATCAGAGACCCGATTAGATCATTTTATATTATGGTTAATTTAAGGATTCAGCAAAATTCTATCACATTTGTTCAATTTACGTCGTTCCTATTTCAGATAGCATACTGGGCTAGGCGGCAACTTAAAGCGCGCGGAATGGCGAGTAAAATGCACTATTAAACTTCTATGATAGGGCAATCAGAGACCCGATTAGATCATTTTATATTTTGGTTAATATAAGAATTCAGCGAAATTCTATCACATTTGTTCAATTTACGTCGTTCCTATTTCAGATAGCGTACTGGGATAGGCGGCATCTTAAAGCGTGTGTAATGGCGAGTAAGATGCACTATTAAACTTCTATGATAGGGCAATCAGAGACCCGATTAGATCATTTCATATTTTGGTTAATATAAGAATTCAGCGAAATTCTATCACATTTGTTCAATTTACGTCGCTCCTATTTCAGATAGCTTATTGGGCTAAGCGGCATCTCAAAGCGCATGAAATGACGAGTGAAATGCACTATTAAACTTCAAGGGTAGGGCGATCAAAGACCCGATTAGATCATTTTACATTATGGTTAATATAAGAATTCAGCGAAATTCTATCACATTTGTTCAATTTACATCGCTCCTATTTCAGATAGCGACTTGTGTGACGCGTCATCTCAAAGCGCAAGAAATGGCGAGTAAAATGCACTATTAAACTTCTAGGATAAGGCAAACAGAGACCCGATTAGATCATTTTATATTATGGTTAATTTAAGAATTCAGCATAATTCTATCACATTTGTTCAATTTACGTCGCTCCTATTTCAGATAGCGTGCTGGGCTAGGCGGCATCTTAAAGCGCGTGGAGTGGAGAGTAAACTGCACTATTAATCTTCTATGATAGGGCAATCAGAGACCCGATTAGATCATTTTATATTTTAGTGAATATAAGGATTCAGCGAAATTCTATCACATTCGTTCAATTTACGTGGCTCCTATTTCAGATAGCGTATTGGGCTCAGCGGCATCTCAAAGCGCATGAAATGTCGAGTGAAATGCACTATTAATCTTCTAGGGTAGGGCGAACAGAGACCCGATTAGATCATTTTACATTAAGGTTAATATAAGAATTCAGCGAGATTCTCTCACATTTGTTCAATTTACGTTGCTCCTATTTCAGATAGCGTACTGGGCTAGGCGGCATCTTAAAGCGCGTGGAATGACGAGTAAAATGCACTTTTAAACTTCTATGATAGGGCAATCAGAGACCCGATTAGATCATCTTATATTTTGATTAATATAAGAATTCAGCGAAATTCTATCACATTTGTTCAATTTACGTCGTTCCTATTTCAGATAGCGTACTGGGCTAAGCGGCATCGCAAAGCGCATGAATTGACGAGTGAAATGCACTATTAAACTTCTTGGGTAGGGCGAACAAAGACCCGATTAGATCATTTTACATTAAGTTTAATATAAGAATTCAGCGAAATTCTATCACATTTGTTCAATTTACATCGCTCCTATTTCAGATAGCGACTTGTGCTAAGCGGCATCTCAAAGCGCAGGAAATGGCGAGTAAAATGCACCATTAAACTTCTAGGGTAGGGCAAACAGAGACCCCATTAGATCATTTTATATTATGGTTAATTTAAGAATTCAGCGAAATTCTCTCACATTTGTTCAATTTACGTCGCTCCTATTTCAGATAGCGTACCCGGATAGGCGGCATCTTAAAGCGCGAGGAATGGCGAGTAAAATGCACTATTAAACTTCTATGATAGGGCAATCAGAGACCCGATTAGATCATTTTATATTTTGGTTAATATAAGAATTCAGCGAGATTCTCTCACATTTGTTCAATTTACGTCGCTGATATTTCAGATAGCGTATTGGGCTAAGCGGCATCTCAAAGCGCAAGAAATGGCGAGTAAAATGAACTATTAAACTTCTAGGGTAGGGCAATCAGAGACCCGATTCGATCATTTTACATTATGGTTAATTTAAGAATTCAGCAAAATTCTATCACATTTGTTCAACTTACGTCTCTCCTATTTCAGATAGCGTACTGGGCTAGGCGGCACCTTAAAGCGCGTGGAATGGCGAGTAAAATGCACTATTAAACTTCTATGATAGGGCAATCAGAGACCCGATTAGATCATTTTATATTTTGGTTAATATAAGAATTCAGCGAAATTCTATCACATTTGTTCAATTTACGTCGCTCCTACTTCAGATAGCTTATTGGGCTAAGCGGCATCGCAAAGCGCATGAAATGACGAGTGAAATGCACTATTAAACTTCTAGGGTAGGGCAAACAGAGACCCGATTAGATCATTTTATATTATGGTTAATTTAAGAATTCAGCAAAATTCTATAACATTTGTTCAATTTACGTCGCTCCTATTTCAGATAGCGTACTGGGCTAAGCGGCATCTCAAAGCGCAAGAAATGGCGAGTAAAATGCACTATTAAACTTCTAGGGTAGGGCAAACAGAGACCCGATTAGATCATTTTATATTTTGGTTAATATAAGAATTCAGCGTAATTCTGTCACATTTGTTCAACTTACGTAGCTCCTATTTCAGATAGCGTACTGGGCTAGGCGGCAACTTAAAGCGCGTGGAATGGCGAGTAAAATGCACTATTAAACTTCTATGATAGGGCAATCAGAGACCCGATTAGATCATTTTATATTTTGGTTAATATAAGACTTCAGCGAAATTCTATCACATTTGTTCAATTTTCGTCGCTCCTATGTCAGATAGCGTATTGGGCTAAGCGGCATCTCAAAGCGCATGAAATGGCGAGTGAAATGCACTATTAATCTTCTAGGGTAGGGCAATCAGAGACCCCATTAGATCATTTTATATTATGGTTAATTTAAGTATTCAGCGAAATTCTATCACATTTGTTCAATTTACGTCGCTCCTATGTCAGATAGCGTATTGGGCTATGCGGCATCTCAAAGCGCATGAAATGACTAGTAAAATGCACTGTTAAACTTCTAGGGTAGGGCAAACAGAGACCCGATTAGATCATTTTATATTACGGTTAATATAAGAATTCAGCGTAATTCTATCACATTTGTTCAACTTACGTCGCTCCTATTTCAGATAGCGTACTGGGCAAGGCGGTATCTCAAAGCGCGTGGAAGGGCGAGTAAAATGCACTACTAAACTTCTATGATAGGGCAATCAGAGACCCGATTAGATCATTTTATATTTTGGTTAATATAAGAATTCAGCGAAATTCTCTCACATTTGTTCAATTTACGTCGCTGATATTTCAGACAGCGTATTGGACTAAGCGGCATCTCAAAGCCCAAGACATGTCGAGTAAAATGCACTATTAAACTTCTAGGGTAGGGCAAACAGAGACCCGATAAGATCATTTTATATTATGGTTAATTTCAGAATTCAGCGAAATTCTCTCACATTTGTTCAATTTACGTCGCTGATATTTCAGATAGCGTATTGGGCTAAGCGGCAACTCAAAGCGCGAGAAATGGCGAGTAAAATGCTCTAATAAACTTCTAGGGTAGGGCAAACAGAGACCCGATTAGATCATTTTATATTTTGGTTAATATAAGAATTCAGCGAAATTCTATCACATTTGTTCAATTTACGGCGCTCCTATTTCAGATAGCGTATTGGGCTAAGCGGCATCTCAAAGCGCATGAAATGACGAATAAAATGCACAATTAAGCTTCTACGCTAGGGCGAACAGAGACCCGATTAGATCATTTTACGTTATGGTTAATAAAAGAATTCAGCGAAATTCTATCACATTTGATGAATTTACGTCGCTCCTATTTCAGATAGCGTACTGGCATAAAAGGCATCTCAAAGCGCAAGAAATGGCGAGTAAAATGCACTATTAAGCTTCTAGGGTTGGGCACATAGAGACCCGATTAGATCATTTTATATTATGGTTAGTTTAAGAATTCAGCGAAATCCTATCACATTTGTTCATTTTACGTCGCTCCTATTTCAGATAGCTATTGGGCTAAGCGGCATCTCAAAGCGCATGAAATGACGAGAGAAATGCACTATTAAACTTCTTGGGTAGGGCGAACAGAAACCCGATTAGGTCATTTCATATTATGGGTAATTTAAGAATTCAGCGAAATTCTATCACATTTGTTCAATTTACGTCGTTCCTATTTCAGATAGCATACTGGGCTAGGCGGCATCTTAAAGCGCGTGGAATGGCGAGTAAAATGCACTATTAAACTTCTATAATAGGGCAATCAGAGACCCGATTAGATCATTTTATATTTTGTTAATATAAGGATTCAGCGTAATTCTATCACATTTGTTCAATTTACGTCGCTCCTATTTCAGATAGCGTATTGGGCTAAGCGGCATCTCAAAGCGCATGAAATGGCGAGTAAAATGCACTACTAAACTTCTAGGGTAAGGCAAACAGAGTCCCGTTTAGATCATTTTAAGTATTGTTTAATATAAGATTTCAGGGAAATTCTATCACATTTGTTCAATTTACGTCGCTCCTATTTCAGATAGCGTATTGGGCTAAGCGGCATCTCAAAGCGCAAGAAATGGCGAGTAAAATGCACTATTAAGCTTCTAGGGTTGGGCACATAGAGACCCGATTAGATCATTTTATATTATGGTTAATTTAAGAATTCAGCAAGATTCTAACACATTTGTTCAATTTACGTCGTTCCTATTTCAGATAGCATACTGGGCTAGGCGGCATCTTAAAGCGCGTGGAATGGCGAGTAAAATGCACTATTAAACTTCTATAATAGGGCAATCAGAGACCCGATTAGATCATTTTATATTTTGTTAATATAAGGATTCAGCGTAATTCTATCACATTTGTTCAATTTACGTCGCTCCTATTTCAGATAGCGTATTGGGCTAAGCGGCATCTCAAAGCGCATGAAATGGCGAGTAAAATGCACTACTAAACTTCTAGGGTAAGGCAAACAGAGACCCGATTAGATTATTTTATATTACGGTTAATATAAGAATTCAGCGTAATTCTATCACATTTGTTCAACATACGTCGCTCCTATTTCAGATAGTGTACTGGGCTAGGCGGCATCTTAAAGCGCGTCGAAGGGCGAGTAAAATGCACTACTAAACTTCTATGGTAGGGCAATCAGAGTCCCGTTTAGATCATTTTAAGTATTGTTTAATATAAGATTTCAGGGAAATTCTATCACATTTGTTCAATTTACGTCGCTCCTATTTCAGATAGCGTATTGGGCTAAGCGGCATCTCAAAGCGTATGAAATGACGAGAGAAATACACTATTAAACTTCTTGGGTAGGGCGAACAGAAACCCGATTAGGTCATTTCATATTATGGGTAATTTAAGAATTCAGCGAAATTCTATCACATTTGTTCAATTTACATCGCTCCTATTTCAAATAGCGTATTGGGCTAAGCGGCATCTCCATGCGCATGAAATGGCGAGTAAAATGCACTATTAAACTTCTAGGATAAGGTAAATGGAGACCCGATTAGGCCATTTTATATTACGGTTAATATAAGAATTCAGCGTTATTCTATCACATTTGTTCAACTTACGTCGCTCCTATTTCAGATAGCGTACTCGGATAGGCGGCATCTTAAAGCGCGAGGAATGGTGAGTAAAATGCACTATTAAACTTCTATGATAGGGCAATCAGAGACCCGATTAGATCATTTTATATTTTGGTTAATATAAGAATTCAGCGATATTCTATCACATTTGTTTAATTTACGTCGCTCCTATTTCAGATAGCATATTGGGCTAAGCGGCATCTCAATGCGCATGAAATGGCCAGTAAAATGCACTATTAAACTTCTAGGATAAGGCAAACGGAGACCCGATTAGACCATTTCATATTACGGTTAATATAAGAATTCAGCGTTATTCTATCACATTTGTTCAACTTACGTCGCTCCTATTTCAGATAGCGTACTGGGCTAGGCGGCATCTTAAAGCGCGTGGAATGGCGAGCAAAATGCACTCTTAATCTTCTATGATAGGGCAATCAGAGACCCGATTAGATCATTTTATATTACGGTTAATATAAGAATTCAGCGAAATTCTATCACATTTGTTCAATTTACATCGCTCCTATTTCAGATAGCGACTTGTGCTAAGCGTCATCTCAAAGCGCAAGAAATGGCGAGTAAAATGCACTATTAAACTTCTAGGATAAGGCAAACAGAGACCCGATTAGATCATTTTATATTATGGTTAATTTAAGAATTCAGCAAAATTCTATCACATTTGTTCAACTTACGTCGCTCCTATTTCAGCTAGCGTACTGGGCTAGGCGGCATCTTAAAGCGCGTGGAATGGCGAGAAAAATGCACTCTTAATCTTGTATGATAGGGCAATCAGAGACCCGATTAGATCACTTTATATTACGGTTAATATAAGAATTCAGCGTAATTCTATCACATTTGTTCAACATACGTCGCTCCTATTTCAGATAGTGTACTGGGCTAGGCGGCATCTTAAAGCGCGTGGAAGGGCGAGTAAAATGCACTACTAAACTTCTATGATAGGGCAATCAGAGTCCCGTTTAGATCATTTTATATTATGGTTAATATAAGAATTCAGCGAAATTCTATCACATATGTTTAATTTACGTCGCTCCTATTTCAGATAGCGTATTGGGATAAGCGGCATCTCAAAGCGCATGAAATGCTCAGTAAAATGCGCTATTAAACTTCTAGGGTAGGGCAATCAGAGACCCGATTAGATCATTTTATATTGTGGTTAATTTAAGGATTCAGCAAAATTCTATCACATTTGTTCAATTTACGTCGTGCCTATTTCAGATAGCATACTGGGCTAGGCGGCAACTTAAAGCGCGCGGAATGGCGAGTAAAATGCACTATTAAACTTCTATGATAGGGCAATCAGAGACCCGATTAGATCATTTTATATTTTGGTTAATATAAGAATTCAGCGAAATTCTATCACATTTGTTCAATTTACGTCGTTCCTATTTCAGATAGCGTACTGGGCTAGGCGGCACCTTAAAGCGTGTGTAATGGCGAGTAAAATGCACTATTAAACTTCTATGATAGGGCAATCAGAGACCCGATTAGATCATTTCATATTTTGGTTAATATAAGAATTAAGCGAAATTCTATCACATTTGTTCAATTTACGTCGCTCCTATTTCAGATAGCTTATTGGGCTAAGCGGCATCTCAAAGCGCATGAAATGACGAGTGAAATGCAGTATTAAACTTCAAGGGTAGGGCGATCAAAGACCCGATTAGATCATTTTTCATTAAGGTTAATATAAGAATTCAGCGAAATTCTATCACATTTGTTCAATTTACATCGCTCCTATTTCAGATAGCGACTTGTGCTAAGCGTCATCTCAAAGCGCAAGAAATGGCGAGTAAAATGCACTATTAAACTTCTAGGATAAGGCAAACAGAGACCCGATTAGATCATTTTATATTATGGTTAATTTAAGAATTCAGCAAAATTCTATCACATTTGTTCAATTTACGTCGCTCCTATTTCAGATAGCGTACTGGGCTAGGCGGCATCTTAAAGCGCGTGGAGTGGAGAGTAAACTGCGCTATTAATCTTCTATGATAGGGCAATCAGAGACCCGATTAGATGATTTTATATTTTGGTGAATATAAGAATTCAGCGAAATTCTATCACATTTGTTCAATTTACGTCGCTCCTATTTCAGATAGCATATTGGGCTAAGCGGCATCGCAAAGCGCATGAACTGACGAGTGAAATGCACTATTAAACTTCTTGGGTAGGGCGAACAGAGAGCCGATTAGATCATTTCATATTATGGTTTATTTAAGAATTCAGAAAAATTCTATCACATTCGTTCAATTTACGTGGCTCCTATTTCAGATAGCGTATTGGGCTCAGCGGCATCTCAAAGCGCATGAAATGACGAGTGAAATGCACTATTAATCTTCTAGGGTAGGGCGAACAGAGACCCGATTAGATCATTTTACATTAAGGTTAATATAAGAATTCAGCGAGATTCTCTCACATTTGTTCAATTTACGTCGCTGATATTTCAGATAGCGTATTGGGCTAAGCGGCATCTCAAAGCGCAAGAAATGGCAAGTAAAATGAACTATTAAACTTCTAGGGTAAGGCAAACAGAGACCCTATTAGATCATTTTATATTACGGTTAATATAAGAATTCAGCGTAAATCTATCACATTTGTTCAACATACGTCGCTCCTATTTCAGATAGTGTACTGGGCCAGGCGGCATCTTAAAGCGCGTGGAAGGGCGAGTAAAATGCACTACTAAACGTCTATGATAGGGCAATCAGAGTCCCGTTTAGATCATTTTATATTTTCTTTAATATAAGATTTCAGAGAAATTCTATCACATTTGTTCAATTTACGTCGCTCCTATTTCAGATAGCTATTGGGCTAAGCGGCATCTCAAAGCGCATGAAATGACGAGAGAAATGCACTATTAAACTTCTTGGGTAGGGCGAACAGAGACCCGATTACATGATTTTATATTATGGTCAATTTAAGAATTCAGCAAAATTCTATCACATTTGTTCAATTTACGTCGCTCCTATTTCAGATAGCGTATTGGGCTAAGCGGCATCTCAAAGCGCAAGAAATGGCGAGTAAAATGCACTATTAAGCTTCTAGGGTTGGGCACATAGAGACCCGATTAGATCATTTTATATTATGGTTAATTTAAGAATTCAGCAAAATTCTAACACATTTGTTCAATTTACGTCGTTCCTATTTCAGATAGCATACTGGGCTAGGCGGCATCTTAAAGCGCGTGGAATGGCGAGTAAAATGCACTATTAAACTTCTATAATAGGGCAATCAGAGACCCGATTAGATCAATTTATATTTTGTTAATATAAGGATTCAGCGTAATTCTATCACATTTGTTCAATTTACGTCGCTCCTATTTCAGATAGCGTATTGGGCTAAGCGGCATCTCAAAGCGCATGAAATGGCGAGTAAAATGCACTACTAAACTTCTAGGGTAAGGCAAACAGAGACCCGATTAGATTATTTTATATTACGGTTAATATAAGAATTCAGCGTAATTCTATCACATTTGTTCAACATACGTCGCTCCTATTTCAGATAGTGTACTGGGCTAGGCGGCATCTTAAAGCGCGTCGAAGGGCGAGTAAAATGCACTACTAAACTTCTATGGTAGGGCAATCAGAGTCCCGTTTAGATCATTTTAAGTATTGTTTAATATAAGATTTCAGGGAAATTCTATCACATTTGTTCAATTTACGTCGCTCCTATTTCAGATAGCGTATTGGGCTAAGCGGCATCTCAAAGCGTATGAAATGACGAGAGAAATACACTATTAAACTTCTTGGGTAGGGCGAACAGAAACCCGATTAGGTCATTTCATATTATGGGTAATTTAAGAATTCAGCGAAATTCTATCACATTTGTTCAATTTACATCGCTCCTATTTCAAATAGCGTATTGGGCTAAGCGGCATCTCCATGCGCATGAAATGGCCAGTAAAATGCACTATTAAACTTCTAGGATAAGGCAAACGGAGACCCGATTAGACCATTTCATATTACGGTTAATATAAGAATTCAGCGTTATTCTATCACATTTGTTCAACTTACGTCGCTCCTATTTCAGATAGCGTACTGGGCTAGGCGGCATCTTAAAGCGCGTGGAATGGCGAGCAAAATGCACTCTTAATCTTCTATGATAGGGCAATCAGAGACCCGATTAGATCATTTTATATTACGGTTAATATAAGAATTCAGCGAAATTCTATCACATTTGTTCAATTTACATCGCTCCTATTTCAGATAGCGACTTGTGCTAAGCGTCATCTCAAAGCGCAAGAAATGGCGAGTGAAACGCACTATTAAACTTCTAGGATAAGGCAAACAGAGACCCGATTAGATCATTTTATATTATGGTTAATTTAAGAATTCAGCAAAATTCTATCACATTTGTTCAACTTACGTCGCTCCTATTTCAGCTAGCGTACTGGGCTAGGCGGCATCTTAAAGCGCGTGGAATGGCGAGAAAAATGCACTCTTAATCTTGTATGATAGGGCAATCAGAGACCCGATTAGATCACTTTATATTACGGTTAATATAAGAATTCAGCGTAATTCTATCACATTTGTTCAACATACGTCGCTCCTATTTCAGATAGTGTACTGGGCGAGGCGGCATCTTAAAGCGCGTGGAAGGGCGAGTAAAATGCACTACTAAACTTCTATGATAGGGCAATCAGAGTCCCGTTTAGATCATTTTATATTATGGTTAATATAAGAATTCAGCGAAATTCTATCACATATGTTTAATTTACGTCGCTCCTATTTCAGATAGCGTATTGGGATAAGCGGCATCTCAAAGCGCATGAAATGCTGAGTAAAATGCGCTATTAAACTTCTAGGGTAGGGCAATCAGAGACCCGATTAGATCATTTTACATTGTGGTTAATTTAAGGATTCAGCAAAATTCTATCACATTTGTTCAATTTACGTCGTGCCTATTTCAGATAGCATACTGGGCTAGGCGGCAACTTAAAGCGCGCGGAATGGCGAGTAAAATGCACTATTAAACTTCTATGATAGGGCAATCAGAGACCCGATTAGATCATTTTATATTTTGGTTAATATAAGAATTCAGCGAAATTCTATCACATTTGTTCAATTTACGTCGTTCCTATTTCAGATAGCGTACTGGGCTAGGCGGCATCTTAAAGCGTGTGTAATGGCGAGTAAAATGCACTATTAAACTTCAAGGGTAGGGCGATCAAAGACCCGATTAGATCATTTTTCATTAAGGTAAATATAAGAATTCAGCGAAATTCTATCACATTTGTTCAATTTACATCGCTCCTATTTCAGATAGCGACTTGTGCTAAGCGTCATCTCAAAGCGCAAGAAATGGCGAGTAAAATGCACTATTAAACTTCTAGGATAAGGCAAACAGAGACCCGATTAGATCATTTTATATTATGGTTAATTTAAGAATTCAGCAAAATTCTATCACATTTGTTCAATTTACGTCGCTCCTATTTCAGATAGCATATTGGGCTAAGCGGCATCGCAAAGCGCATGAACTGACGAGTGAAATGCACTATTAAACTTCTTGGGTAGGGCGAACAGAGAGCCGATTACATCATTTTATATTATGGTTAATTTAAGAATTCGGCAAAATTCTATCACATTTGTTCAATTTACGTCGCTCCTATTCCAGATAGCATATTGGGCTAAGCGGCATCTCAAAGCGCATGAAATAGCGAGTAAAATGCACTGTTAAACTTCTAGGGTAAGGCAAACAGAGACCCGATTAGATCATTTCATATTATGGTTTATTTAAGAATTCAGCAAAATTCTATCACATTTGTTCAACTTACGTCGCTCCTATTTCAGATAGCGTACTGGGCTAGGGTGCACCTTAAAGCGCGTGGAATGGCGAGTAAAATGCACTATTAAACTTCTATGATAGGGCAATCAGAGACCCGACTAGATCATTTTATATTTTGGTTAATATAAGAATTCAGCGAAATTCTATCACATTTGTTCAATTTACGTCGCTCCTATTTCAGATAGCTTATTGGGCTAAGCGGCATCGCAAAGCGCATGAAATGACGAGTGAAATGCACTATTAAACTTCTAGGGTAGGGCAAACAGAGACCCGATTAGATCATTTTACATTAAGGTTTATATGGATTCAGGGATATTCTATCACATTTGTTCAACATACGTCGCTCCTATTTCAGATAGCGTACTGGGCTAGGCGGCATCTTAAAGCGCGTGGAGTGGCGAGTAAAATGCACTATTAAACTTCTATGATAGGGCAATCAGAGACCCGATTAGATCATTTTATATTTTGGTTAATATAAGAATTCAGCGAGATTCTCTCACATTTGTTCAATTTACGTCGCTGATATTTCAGATAGCGTATTGGGCTAAGCGGCATCTCAAAGCGCAAGAAATGGCGAGTAAAATGAACTATTAAACTTCTAGGGAAGGGCAATCAGAGACCCGATTCGAACATTTTACATTATGGTTAATTTAAGAATTCAGCAAAATTCTATCACATTTGTTCAACTTACGTCGCTCCTATTTCAGATAGCGTACTGGGCTAGGCGGCACCTTAAAGCGCGTGGAATGGCGAGTAAAATGCACTATTAAACTTCTATGATAGGGCAATCAGAGACCCGATTAGATCATTTTATATTTTGGTTAATATAAGAATTCAGCGAAATTCTATCACATTTGTTCAATTTACGTCGCTCCTATTTCAGATAGCTTATTGGGCTAAGCGGCATCGCAAAGCGCATGAAATGACGAGTGAAATGCACTATTAAACTTCTAGGGTAGGGCAAACAGAGACCCGATTAGATCATTTTATATTATGGTTAATTTAAGAATTCAGCAAAATTCTATCACATTTGTTCAATTTACGTCGCTCCTATTTCAGATAGCGTATTGGGCTAAGCGGCATCTCAAAGCGCAAGAAATGGCGAGTAAAATGCACTATTAAGCTTCTAGGGTTGGGCACATAGAGACCCGATTAGATCATTTTATATTATGGTTAATTTAAGAATTCAGCAAGATTCTAACACATTTGTTCAATTTACGTCGTTCCTATTTCAGATAGCATACTGGGCTAGGCGGCATCTTAAAGCGCGTGGAATGGCGAGTAAAATGCACTATTAAACTTCTATAATAGGGCAATCAGAGACCCGATTAGATCATTTTATATTTTGTTAATATAAGGATTCAGCGTAATTCTATCACATTTGTTCAATTTACGTCGCTCCTATTTCAGATAGCGTATTGGGCTAAGCGGCATCTCAAAGCGCATGAAATGGCGAGTAAAATGCACTACTAAACTTCTAGGGTAAGGCAAACAGAGACCCGATTAGATTATTTTATATTACGGTTAATATAACAATTCAGCGTAATTCTATCACATTTGTTCAACATACGTCGCTCCTATTTCAGATAGTGTACTGGGCTAGGCGGCATCTTAAAGCGCGTCGAAGGGCGAGTAAAATGCACTACTAAACTTCTATGGTAGGGCAATCAGAGTCCCGTTTAGATCATTTTAAGTATTGTTTAATATAAGATTTCAGGGAAATTCTATCACATTTGTTCAATTTACGTCGCTCCTATTTCAGATAGCGTATTGGGCTAAGCGGCATCTCAAAGCGTATGAAATGACGAGAGAAATACACTATTAAACTTCTTGGGTAGGGCGAACAGAAACCCGATTAGGTCATTTTACATTAAGGTTTATATAAGGATTCAGGGATATTCTATCACATTTGTTCAACATACGTCGCTCCTATTTCAGATAGCGTACTGGGCTAGGCGGCATCTTAAAGCGCGTGGAGTGGCGAGTAAAATGCACTATTAAACTTCTATGATAGGGCAATCAGAGACCCGACTAGATCATTTTATATTTTGGTTAATATAAGAATTCAGCGAAATTCTATCACATTTGTTCAATTTACGTCGCTGATATTTCAGATAGCGTATTGGGCTAAGCGGCATCTCAAAGCGCAAGAAATGGCGAGTAAAATGAACTATTAAACTTCTAGGGAAGGGCAATCAGAGACCCGATTCGAACATTTTACATTATGGTTAATTTAAGAATTCAGCAAAATTCTATCACATTTGTTCAACTTACGTCGCTCCTATTTCAGATAGCGTACTGGGCTAGGCGGCACCTTAAAGCGCGTGGAATGGCGAGTAAAATGCACTATTAAACTTCTATGATAGGGCAATCAGAGACCCGATTAGATCATTTTATATTTTGGTTAATATAAGAATTCAGCGAAATTCTATCACATTTGTTCAATTTACGTCGCTCCTATTTCAGATAGCTTATTGGGCTAAGCGGCATCGCAAAGCGCATGAAATGACGAGTGAAATGCACTATTAAACTTCTAGGGTAGGGCAAACAGAGACCCGATTAGATCATTTTATATTATGGTTAATTTAAGAATTCAGCAAAATTCTATCACATTTGTTCAATTTACGTCGCTCCTATTTCAGATAGCGTACTGGGCTAAGCGGCATCTCAAAGCGCAAGAAATGGCGAGTAAAATGCACTATTAAACTTCTAGGGTAGGGCAACCAGAGACCCCATTAGATCATTTTATATTACGGTTAATATAAGAATTCAGCCTAATTCTGTCACATTTGTTCAACTTACGTAGCTCCTATTTCAGATAGCGTACTGGGCTAGGCGGCAACTTAAAGCGCGTGGAATGGCGAGTAAAATGCACTATTAAACTTCTATGATACGGCAATCAGAGACCCGATTAGATCATTTTATATTTTGGTTAATATAAGACTTCAGCGAAATTCTATCACATTTGTTCAATTTACGTCGCTCCTATGTCAGATAGCGTATTGGGCTAAGCGGCATCTCAAAGCGCATGAAATGGCGAGTGAAATGCACTATTAATCTTCTAGGGTAGGGCAATCAGAGACCCCATTAGATCATTTTATATTATGGTTAATTTAAGAATTCAGCGAAATTCTATCACATTTTTTCAATTTACGTCGCTCCTATTTCAGATAGTGTACTGGGCTAGGCGGCATCTTAAAGCGCGTGGAAGGGCGAGTAAAATGCACTACTAAACTTCTATGATAGGGCAATCAGAGTCCCTTTTAGATCATTTTATATTTTGTTTAATATAAGATTTCCGGGAAATTCTATCACATTTGTTCAATTTACGTCGCTCCTATTTCAGATAGCTATTGGGCTAAACGGCATCTCAAAGCGCATGAAATGACGAGAGAAATGCACTATTAAACTTCTTGGGTAGGGCGAACAGAGACCCGATTACATCATTTTATATTATGGTTAATTTAAGAATTCAGCAAAATTCTATCACATTTGTTCAATTTACGTCGCTCCTATTTCAGATAGCGGACTGGGCTAGGCGGCATCTTAAAGCGCGTGGAGTGACGAGTAAAATGCACTGTTAAACTTCTATGATAGGGCAATCAGAGACCCGATTAGATCATTTTATATTTTGGTTAATATAAGAATTCAGCGAAATTCTATCACATTTGTTCAATTTACGTCGCTCCTATTTCACATAGCTTATTGGGCTAAGCGGCATCTCAAAGCGCATGTAGTGGCGAGTAAAATGCACTATTAAACTTCTAGGGTAGGGCGAACAAATACCCGATTAGATCATTTTACATTAAGGTTAATATAAGAATTCAGCGAAATTCTACCACATTTGTTCAATTTACATCGCTCCTATTTCAGATAGCGACTTGTGCTAAGCGGCATCACAAAGCGCAAGAAATGACGAGTAAAACGCACTATTAAACTTCGAGGGTAAGGCAAACAGAGACCACATTAGATCATTTTATATTATGGTTAATTTAAGAATTCAGGGAAATTCTATCACATTTGTTCAATTTACGTCGTTCCTATTTCAGATAGCGTACTGGGCTAAGCGGCATCGCAAAGCGCATGAATTGACGAGTGAAATGCACTATTAAACTTCTTGGGTAGGGCGAACAAAGACCCGATTTGATCATTTTACATTAAGTTTAATATAAGAATTCAGCGAAATTCTATCACATTTGTTCTATTTACATCGCTCCTATTTCAGATAGCGACTTGTGCTAAGCGGCATCTCAAAGCGCAGGAAATGGCGAGTAAAATGCACCATTAAACTTCTAGGGAAGGGCAAACAGAGACCCCATTAGATCATTTTATATTATGGTTAATTTAAGAATTCAGCGAAATTCTCTCACATTTGTTCAATTTACGTCGCTCCTATTTCAGATAGCGTATTGGGCTAAGCGGCATCTCAAAGCGCATGAAATAGCGAGTAAAATGCACTATTAAACTTCTAGGATAAGGCAAACAGAGACCCGATTAGATCATTTTATATTACGGTAAATATAAGAATTCAGCGTAATTCTGTCACACTTGTTCAACTTACGTAGCTCCTATTTCAGACAGCGTACTGGGCTAGGCGGCAACTTAAAGCGCGTGGAATGGCGAGTAAAATGCACCATTAAACTTCTATGGTAGGGCAATCAGAGAACCGATTAGATCATTTTATATTACGGTAAATATAAGAATTCAGCGAAATTCTATCACATTTGTTCAACTTACGTGGCTCCTATTTCAGATATCGTATTGGGATAAGCGGCATCTCAAAGCGCATGAAATGGCGAGTAAATTGCACTATTAAACTTCTAGGATAAGGCAAACAGAGACCCGATTAGATCATTTTATATTGCGGTTAATATAAGAATTCAACGTAACTCTGACACATTTGTTCAACTTACGTAGCTCCTATTTCAGATAGCGTACTGGGCTAGGCGGCATCTTAAAGCGCGTGGAACGGCGGGTAAAATGCACTATTAAACTTCTATGATGGGGCAATCAGAGACCCGATTAGATCATTTTATGTTTTGGTTAACATAAGAATTCAGCGAAATTCTATCACATTTGTTCAATTTACGTCGCTCCTATTTCAGATAGCGTATTGGGGTAAGCTGCATCTCAAAGCGCAAGACATGGCGAGTAAAATGCACTACTAAACTTCTAGGGTAGGCAAACAGAGACCCGATTAGATCATTTTATATTACGGTTAATATAAGAATTCAGCGTAACTCTGTCACATTTGTTCAACTTACGTAGCTCCTATTTCAGATAGCGTCCTGGGCTAGGCTGCATCTTAAAGCGCGTGGAATGGCGAGTAAAATGCACTATTAAACTTCTAGGGTAGGGCAAACAGAGACCCGATTAGATCATTTTATATTACGGTTAATATAAGAATTCAGCGTAATTCTATCACATTTGTTCAACTTACGTCGCTCCTATTTCAGATAGCGTACTGGGCAAGGCGGTATCTCAAAGCGCGTGGAAGGGCGAGTAAAATGCACTACTAAACTTCTATGATAGGGCAATCAGAGACCCTGTTAGATCATTTTATATTATGGATAATTTAAGAATTCAGCGAAATTCTATCACATTTGTTCAATTTACGTCGCTCCTGTGTCAGATAGCGTATTGGGCTATGCGGCATCTCAAAGCGCATGAAATGACGAGTAAAATGCACTGTTAAACTTCTAGGGTAGGGCAAACAGAGACCCGATTAGATCATTTTATATTACGGTTAATATAAGAATTCAGCAAAATTCTATCACATTTGTTCAACTTACGTCGCTCCTATTTCAGATAGCGTACTGGGCTAGGCGGCACCTTAAAGCGCGTGGAATGGCGAGTAAAATGCACTATTAAACTTCTATGATAGGGCAATCAGAGACCCGATTAGATCATTTTATATTTTGGTTAATATAAGAATTCAGCGAAATTCTATCACATTTGGTCAATATACGTCGCTCCTATTTCAGATACCTTATTGGGCTAAGCGGCATCTCAAAGCGCATGAAATGACGAGTGAAATGCACTATTAAAGTTCTAGGGTAGGGCGAACGAAGACCCGATTAGATCATTTTACATTGAGGTTAATATAAGAATTCAGCGAAATTCTATCACATTTGTTCAATTTACGTCGCTCCTATTTCAGATAGCGTATTGGGGTAAGCTGCATCTCAAAGCGCAAGACATGGCGAGTAAAATGCACTACTAAACTTCTAGGGTAGGCAAACAGAGACCCGATTAGATCATTTTATATTACGGTTAATATAAGAATTCAGCGTAACTCTGTCACATTTGTTCAACTTACGTAGCTCCTATTTCAGATAGCGTCCTGGGCTAGGCTGCATCTTAAAGCGCGTGGAATGGCGAGTAAAATGCACTATTAAACTTCTAGGATAAGGCAAACAGAGACCCGATTAGATCATTTTATATTACGGTTAATATAAGAATTCAGCGTAATTCTGTCACATTTGTTCAACATACGTAGCTCCTATTTCAGACAGCGTACTGGGCTAGGCGGCTACTTAAAGCGCGTGGAATGTCGAGGAAAATACACTATCAAACTTCTATGATAGGGCCATCAGAGACCCCATTAGATCATTTTATATTTTGGTTAATATAAGAATTCAGCGAAATTCTATCACATTTTTTCAGTTTACGTCGCTCCTATTTCAGATAGTGTACTGGGCTAGGCGGCATCTTAAAGCGCGTGGAAGGGCGAGTAAAATGCACTACTAAACGTCTATGATAGGGCAATCAGAGTCCCGTTTAGATCATTTTATATTTTCTTTAATATAAGATTTCAGGGAAATTCTATCACATTTGTTCAATTTACGTCGCTCCTATTTCAGATAGCATACTGGGCTAGGCGGCATCTTAAAGCGCGTGGAATGGCGAGCAAAATGCACTCTTAAACTTCTATGATAGGGCAATCAGAGACCCGATTAGATCATTTTATATTTTGGTTAATATAAGAATTCAGCGAAATTCTATCACATTTGTTCAATTTACGTTGCTCCTATTTCAGATAGCGTATTGGGCTAAGCGGCATCTCAAAGCGCAAGAAATGACGAGTAAAATGCACTATTAAACTTCTAGGGTGGGGCAAACAGAGACCAGTTTAGATCACTTTATATTATGGTTAATTTAAGAATTCAGCGAAATTCTATCTCATTTGTTCAATTTACGTCGATCCTATTGCAGATAGCGTATTGGGCTAAGCGACATCTCAAAGCGCATGAAATGACGAGTAAAATGCACTATTAAACTTCTAAGGTAATGCAAACAGAGACCCGATTAGATCATTTCATATTACGGTTAATATAAGAATTCAGCGTAATTCTATCACATTTGTTCAACATACGTCGCTCCTATTTCAGATAGTGTACTGGGCTAGGCGGCATCTTAAAGCGCGTGGAAGGGCGAGTAAAATGGACTACTAAACTTCTATGATAGGGCAATCAGAGTCCCTTTTAGATCATTTTATATTTTGTTTAATATAAGATTTCCGGGAAATTCTATCACATTTGTTCAATTTACGTCGCTCCTATTTCAGATAGCTATTGGGCTAAACGGCATCTCAAAGCGCATGAAATGACGAGAGAAATGCACTATTAAACTTCTTGGGTAGGGCGAACAGAGACCCGATTACATCATTTTATATTATGGTTAATTTAAGAATTCAGCAAAATTCTATCACATTTGTTCAATTTACGTCGCTCCTATTTCAGATAGCGGACTGGGCTAGGCGGCATCTTAAAGCGCGTGGAGTGACGAGTAAAATGCACTGTTAAACTTCTATGATAGGGCAATCAGAGACCCGATTAGATCATTTTATATTTTGGTTAATATAAGAATTCAGCGAAATTCTATCACATTTGTTCAATTTACGTCGCTCCTAATTCACATAGCTTATTGGGCTAAGCGGCATCTCAAAGCGCATATAGTGGCGAGTAAAATGCACTATTAAACTTCTAGGGTAGGGCGAACAAAGACCCGATTAGATCATTTTACATTAAGGTTAATATAAGAATTCAGCGAAATTCTACCACATTTGTTCAATTTACATCGCTCCTATTTCAGATAGCGACTTGTGCTAAGCGGCATCTCAAAGCGCAAGAAATGACGAGTAAAACGCACTATTAAACTTCTAGGGTAAGGCAAACAGAGACCACATTAGATCATTTTATATTATGGTTAATTTAAGAATTCAGGGAACTTCTATCACATTTGTTCAATTTACGTCGCTCCTATTTCAGATAGCGTACCCGGATAGGCGGCATCTTAAAGCGCGAGGAATGGCGAGTAAAATGCACTATTAAACTTCTATGATAGGGCAATCAGAGACCCGATTAGATCATTTTATATTTTGGTTAATATAAGAATTCAGCGAGATTCTCTCACATTTGTTCAATTTACGTCGCTGATATTTCAGATAGCGTATTGGGCTAAGCGGCATCTCAAAGCGCAAGAAATGGCGAGTAAAATGAACTATTAAACTTCTATGGTAGGGCAATCAGAGAACCGATTAGATCATTTTATATTACGGTAAATATAAGAATTCAGCGAAATTCTATCACATTTGTTCAACTTACGTGGCTCCTATTTCAGATATCGTATTGGGATAAGCGGCATCTCAAAGCGCATGAAATGGCGAGTAAATTGCACTATTAAACTTCTAGGATAAGGCAAACAGAGACCCGATTAGATCATTTTATATTGCGGTTAATATAAGAATTCAACGTAACTCTGACACATTTGTTCAACTTACGTAGCTCCTATTTCAGATAGCGTCCTGGGCTAGGCTGCATCTTAAAGCGCGTGGAATGGCGAGTAAAATGCACTATTAAACTTCTAGGGTAGGGCAAACAGAGACCCGATTAGATCATTTTATATTACGGTTAATATAAGAATTCAGCGTAATTCTATCACATTTGTTCAACTTACGTCGCTCCTATTTCAGATAGCGTACTGGGCAAGGCGGTATCTCAAAGCGCGTGGAAGGGCGAGTAAAATGCACTACTAAACTTCTATGATAGGGCAATCAGAGACCCTGTTAGATCATTTTATATTATGGATAATTTAAGAATTCAGCGAAATTCTATCACATTTGTTCAATTTACGTCGCTCCTGTGTCAGATAGCGTATTGGGCTATGCGGCATCTCAAAGCGCATGAAATGACGAGTAAAATGCACTGTTAAACTTCTGGGGTAGGGCAAACAGAGACCCGATTAGATCATTTTATATTACGGTTAATATAAGAATTCAGCAAAATTCTATCACATTTGTTCAACTTACGTCGCTCCTATTTCAGATAGCGTACTGGGCTAGGCGGCACCTTAAAGCGCGTGGAATGGCGAGTAAAATGCACTATTAAACTTCTATGATAGGGCAATCAGAGACCCGATTAGATCATTTTATATTTTGGTTAATATAAGAATTCAGCGAAATTCTATCACATTTGGTCAATATACGTCGCTCCTATTTCAGATACCTTATTGGGCTAAGCGGCATCTCAAAGCGCATGAAATGACGAGTGAAATGCACTATTAAAGTTCTAGGTTAGGGCGAACGAAGTCCCGATTAGATCATTTTACATTGAGGTTAATATAAGAATTCAGCGAAATTCTATCACATTTGTTCAATTTACGTCGCTCCTATTTCATATAGCGTATTGGGGTAAGCTGCATCTCAAAGCGCAAGACATGGCGAGTAAAATGCACTACTAAACTTCTAGGGTAGGCAAACAGAGACCCGATTAGATCATTTTATATTACGGTTAATATAAGAATTCAGCGTAACTCTGTCACATTTGTTCAACTTACGTAGCTCCTATTTCAGATAGCGTCCTGGGCTAGGCTGCATCTTAAAGCGCGTGGAATGGCGAGTAAAATGCACTATTAAACTTCTAGGATAAGGCAAACAGAGACCCGATTAGATCATTTTATATTACGGTTAATATAAGAATTCAGCGTAATTCTGTCACATTTGTTCAACATACGTAGCTCCTATTTCAGACAGCGTACTGGGCTAGGCGGCTACTTAAAGCGCGTGGAATGTCGAGGAAAATACACTGTCAAACATCTATGATAGGGCCATCAGAGACCCCATTAGATCATTTTATATTTTGGTTAATATAAGAATTCAGCGAAATTCTATCACATTTTTTCAGTTTACGTCGCTCCTATTTCAGATAGTGTACTGGGCTAGGCGGCATCTTAAAGCGCGTGGAAGGGCGAGTAAAATGCACTACTAAACGTCTATGATAGGGCAATCAGAGTCCCGTTTAGATCATTTTATATTTTCTTTAATATAAGATTTCAGGGAAATTCTATCACATTTGTTCAATTTACGTCGCTCCTATTTCAGATAGCATACTGGGCTAGGCGGCATCTTAAAGCGCGTGGAATGGCGAGCAAAATGCACTCTTAAACTTCTATGATAGGGCAATCAGAGACCCGATTAGATCATTTTATATTTTGGTTAATATAAGAATTCAGCGAAATTCTATCACATTTGTTCAATTTACGTCGCTCCTATTTCAGATAGCGTATTGGGCTAAGCGGCATCTCAAAGCGCATGAAATGACGAGTAAAATGCACTATTAAACTTCTAGGGTAGGGCAATCAGAGACCCGATTAGATCATTTTATATTATGGTTAATTTAAGAATTCAGCAAAATTCTATCACATTTGTTCAATTTACGTCGTTCCTATTTCAGATAGCATACTGGGCTAGGCGGCATCTTAAAGCGCGTGGAATGGCGAGTAAAATGCACTATTAATCTTCTATGATAGGGCAATCAGAGACCCGATTAGATCATTTTATATTTTGGTTAATATAAGAATTCAGCGTAATTCTATCACATTTGTTCAATTCACGTCGCTCCTATATCAGATAGCATATTGGGCTAAGCGGCATCTCAAAGCGCATGAAATGGCGAGTAAAATGCACTATTAAACTTCTAGGGTAAGGCAAACAGAGACCCGATTAGATCATTTTATATTACGGTTAATATAAGAATTCAGCGAAATTCTATCACATTTGTTCAATTTACGTCGCTCCTATTTCAGATAGCGTATTGGGCTAAGCGGCATCTCAAAGCGCAAGAAATGGCGAGTAAAATGCACTATTAAACTTCTAGGGTAGGGCAAACAGAGACCCGATTAGGTCATTTCATATTATGGTTAATTTAAGAATTCAGAAAAATTCTATCACATTTGTTCAATTTACGTCGCTCCTATTTCAGATAGCGTACCCGGATAGGCGGCATCTTAAAGCGCGAGGAATGGCGAGTAAAATGCACTATTAAACTTCTATGATAGGGCAATCAGAGACCCGATTAGATCATCTTATATTTTGGTTAATATAAGAATTCAGCGAAATTCTATCACATTTGTTCAATTTACGTCGTTCCTATTTCAGATAGCGTACTGGGCTAAGCGGCATCGCAAAGCGCATGAATTGACGAGTGAAATGCACTATTAAACTTCTTGGGTAGGGCGAGCAAAGACCCGATTTGATCATTTTACATTAAGTTTAATATAAGAATGCAGCGAAATTCTATCAGATTTGTTCTATTTACATCGCTCCTATTTCAGATAGCGACTTGTGCTAAGCGGCATCTCAAAGCGCAGGAAATGGCGAGTAAAATGCACCATTAAACTTCTAGGGAAGGGCAAACAGAGACCCCATTAGATCATTTTATATTATGGTTAATTTAAGAATTCAGCGAAATTCTCTCACATTTGTTCAATTTACGTCGCTCCTATTTCAGATAGCGTACCCGGATAGGCGGCATCTTAAAGCGCGAGGAATGGCGAGTAAAATGCACTATTAAAGTTCTATGATAGGGCAATCAGAGACCCGATTAGATCATTTTATATTTTGTTTAATATAAGAATTCAGCGAAATTCTATCACATATGTTTAATTTACGTCGCTCCTATTTCAGATAGCGTATTGGGATAAGCGGCATCTCAAAGCGCATGAAATGCTGAGTAAAATGCGCTATTAAACTTCTAGGGTAGGGCAATCAGAGACCCGATTAGATCATTTTATATTATGGTTAATTTAAGGATTCAGCAAAATTCTATCACATTTGTTCAATTTACGTCGTTCCTATTTCAGATAGCATACTGGGCTAGGCGGCAACTTAAAGCGCGCGGAATGGCGAGTAAAATGCACTATTAAACTTCTATGATAGGGCAATCAGAGACCCGATTAGATCATTTTATATTTTGGTTAATATAAGAATTCAGCGAAATTCTATCACATTTGTTCAATTTACGTCGTTCCTATTTCAGATAGCGTACTGGGATAGGCGGCATCTTAAAGCGTGTGTAATGGCGAGTAAAATGCACTATTAAACTTCTATGATAGGGCAATCAGAGACCCGATTAGATCATTTCATATTTTGGTTAATATAAGAATTCAGCGAAATTCTATCACATTTGTTCAATTTACGTCGCTCCTATTTCAGATAGCTTATTGGGCTAAGCGGCATCTCAAAGCGCATGAAATGACGAGTGAAATGCACTATTAAACTTCAAGGGTAGGGCGATCAAAGACCCGATTAGATCATTTTACATTAAGGTTAATATAAGAATTCAGCGAAATTCTATCACATTTGTTCAATTTACATCGCTCCTATTTCAGATAGCGACTTGTGTGACGCGTCATCTCAAAGCGCAAGAAATGGCGAGTAAAATGCACTATTAAACTTCTAGGATAAGGCAAACAGAGACCCGATTAGATCATTTTATATTATGGTTAATTTAAGAATTCAGCGAAATTCTATCACATTTGTTCAATTTACGTGGCTCCTATGTCAGATAGCGTATTGGGGTAAGCTGCATCTCAAAGCGCAAGACATGGCGAGTAAAATGCACTACTAAACTTCTAGGGTAGGCAAACAGAGACCCGATTAGATCATTTTATATTACGGTTAATATAAGAATTCAGCGTAACTCTGTCACATTTGTTCAACTTACGTAGCTCCTATTTCAGATAGCGTCCTGGGCTAGGCTGCATCTTAAAGCGCGTGGAATGGCGAGTAAAATGCACTATTAAACTTCTAGGATAAGGCAAACAGAGACCCGATTAGATCATTTTATATTACGGTTAATATAAGAATTCAGCGTAATTCTGTCACATTTGTTCAACATACGTAGCTCCTATTTCAGACAGCGTACTGGGCTAGGCGGCAACTTAAAGCGCGTGGAATGTCGAGGAAAATACACTATCAAACTTCTATGATAGGGCAATCAGAGACCCCATTAGATCATTTTATATTTTGGTTAATATAAGAATTCAGCGAAATTCTATCACATTTTTTCAGTTTACGTCGCTCCTATTTCAGATAGTGTACTGGGCTAGGCGGCATCTTAAAGCGCGTGGAAGGGCGAGTAAAATGCACTACTAAACGTCTATGATAGGGCAATCAGATTCCCGTTTAGATCATTTTATATTTTCTTTAATATAAGATTTCAGGGAAATTCTATCACATTTGTTCAATTTACGTCGTTCCTATTTCAGATAGCATACTGGGCTAGGCGGCAACTTAAAGCGCGCGGAATGGCGAGTAAAATGCACTATTAAACTTCTATGATAGGGCAATCAGAGACCCGATTAGATCATTTTATATTTTGGTTAATATAAGAATTCAGCGAAATTCTATCACATTTGTTCAATTTACGTCGCTCCTATTTCAGATAGCGTATTGGGCTAAGCGGCATCTCGAAGCGAAGAAATGGCGAGTAAAATGCACTATTAAACTTCTAGGGTAGGGCAATCAGAGACCCGATTAGATCATTTTATATTATGGTTAATTTAAGAATTCAGCAAAATTCTATCACATTTGTTCAATTTACGTCGTTCCTATTTCAGATAGCATACTGGGCTAGGCGGCATCTTAAAGCGCGTGGAATGGCGAGTAAAATGCACTATTAATCTTCTATGATAGGGCAATCAGAGACCCGATTAGATCATTTTATATTTTGGTTAATATAAGAATTCAGCGTAATTCTATCACATTTGTTCAATTTACGTCGCTCCTATATCAGATAGCATATTGGGCTAAGCGGCATCTCAAGGCGCATGAAATGGCGAGTAAAATGCACTATTAAACTTCTAGGGTAAGGCAAACAGAGACCCGATTAGATCATTTTATATTACGGTTAATATAAGAATTCAGCGAAATTCTATCACATTTGTTCAATTTACGTCGCTCCTATTTCAGATAGCGTATTGGGCTAAGCGGCATCTCAAAGCGCAAGAAATGGCGAGTAAAATGCACTATTAAACTTCTAGGGTAGGGCAAACAGAGACCCGATTAGGTCATTTCATATTATGGTTAATTTAAGAATTCAGAAAAATTCTATCACATTTGTTCAATTTACGTCGCTCCTATTTCAGATAGCGTACCCGGATAGGCGGCATCTTAAAGCGCGAGGAATGGCGAGTAAAATGCACTATTAAACTTCTATGATAGGGCAATCAGAGACCCGATTAGATCATCTTATATTTTGGTTAATATAAGAATTCAGCGAAATTCTATCACATTTGTTCAATTTACGTCGTTCCTATTTCAGATAGCGTACTGGGCTAAGCGGCATCGCAAAGCGCATGAATTGACGAGTGAAATGCACTATTAAACTTCTTGGGTAGGGCGAGCAAAGACCCGATTTGATCATTTTACATTAAGTTTAATATAAGAATTCAGCGAAATTCTATCACATTTGTTCTATTTACATCGCTCCTATTTCAGATAGCGACTTGTGCTAAGCGGCATCTCAAAGCGCAGGAAATGGCGAGTAAAATGCACCATTAAACTTCTAGGGAAGGGCAAACAGAGACCCCATTAGATCATTTTATATTATGGTTAATTTAAGAATTCAGCGAAATTCTCTCACATTTGTTCAATTTACGTCGCTCCTATTTCAGATAGCGTACCCGGATAGGCGGCATCTTAAAGCGCGAGGAATGGCGAGTAAAATGCACTATTAAAGTTCTATGATAGGGCAATCAGAGACCCGATTAGATCATTTTATATTTTGGTTAATATAAGAATTCAGCGAAATTCTATCACATTTGTTCAATTTACGTCGTTCCTATTTCAGATAGCGTACTGGGATAGGCGGCATCTTAAAGCGTGTGTAATGGCGAGTAAAATGCACTATTAAACTTCTATGATAGGGCAATCAGAGACCCGATTAGATCATTTCATATTTTGGTTAATATAAGAATTCAGCGAAATTCTATCACATTTGTTCAATTTACGTCGCTCCTATTTCAGATAGCTTATTGGGCTAAGCGGCATCTCAAAGCGCATGAAATGACGAGTGAAATGCACTATTAAACTTCAAGGGTAGGGCGATCAAAGACCCGACTAGATCATTTTACATTAAGGTTAATATAAGAATTCAGCGAAATTCTATCACATTTGTTCAATTTACATCGCTCCTATTTCAGATAGCGACTTGTGTGACGCGTCATCTCAAAGCGCAAGAAATGGCGAGTAAAATGCACTATTAAACTTCTAGGATAAGGCAAACAGAGACCCGATTAGATCATTTTATATTATGGTTAATTTAAGAATTCAGCGAAATTCTATCACATTTGTTCAATTTACGTCGCTCCTATTTCAGATAGCGTATTGGGGTAAGCTGCATCTCAAAGCGCAAGACATGGCGAGTAAAATGCACTACTAAACTTCTAGGGTAGGCAAACAGAGACCCGATTAGATCATTTTATATTACGGTTAATATAAGAATTCAGCGTAACTCTGTCACATTTGTTCAACTTACGTAGCTCCTATTTCAGATAGCGTCCTGGGCTAGGCTGCATCTTAAAGCGCGTGGAATGGCGAGTAAAATGCACTATTAAACTTCTAGGATAAGGCAAACAGAGACCCGATTAGATCATTTTATATTACGGTTAATATAAGAATTCAGCGTAATTCTGTCACATTTGTTCAACATACGTAGCTCCTATTTCAGACAGCGTACTGGGCTAGGCGGCAACTTAAAGCGCGTGGAATGTCGAGGAAAATACACTATCAAACTTCTATGATAGGGCAATCAGAGACCCCATTAGATCATTTTATATTTTGGTTAATATAAGAATTCAGCGAAATTCTATCACATTTTTTCAGTTTACGTCGCTCCTATTTCAGATAGTGTACTGGGCTAGGCGGCATCTTAAAGCGCGTGGAAGGGCGAGTAAAATGCACTACTAAACGTCTATGATAGGGCAATCAGATTCCCGTTTAGATCATTTTATATTTTCTTTAATATAAGATTTCAGGGAAATTCTATCACATTTGTTCAATTTACGTCGTTCCTATTTCAGATAGCATACTGGGCTAGGCGGCAACTTAAAGCGCGCGGAATGGCGAGTAAAATGCACTATTAAACTTCTATGATAGGGCAATCAGAGACCCGATTAGATCATTTTATATTTTGGTTAATATAAGAATTCAGCGAAATTCTATCACATTTGTTCAATTTACGTCGCTCCTATTTCAGATAGCGTATTGGGCTAAGCGGCATCTCGAAGCGAAGAAATGGCGAGTAAAATGCACTATTAAACTTCTAGGGTAGGGCAAACAGAGACCCCATTAGATCATTTTATATTATGGTTAATTTAAGAATTCAGCGATATTCTATCACATTTGTTCAATTTACGTTGCTCCTATTTCAGATAGCGTATTGGGCTAAGCGGCATCTCAAAGCGCAAGAAATGGCGAGTAAAATGCACTATTAAACTTCTAGGGTGGGGCAAACAGAGACCAGTTTAGATCACTTTATATTATGGTTAATTTAAGAATTCAGCGAAATTCTATCTCATTTGTTCAATTTACGTCGATCCTATTGCAGATAGCGTATTGGGCTAAGCGACATCTCAAAGCGCATGAAATGGCGAGTAAAATGCACTATTAAACTTCTAAGGTAATGCAAACAGAGACCCGATTAGATCATTTCATATTACGGTTAATATAAGAATTCAGCGTAATTCTATCACATTTGTTCAACATACGTCGCTCCTATTTCAGATAGTGTACTGGGCTAGGCGGCATCTTAAAGCGCGTGGAAGGGCGAGTAAAATGGACTACTAAACTTCTATGATAGGGCAATCAGAGTCCCTTTTAGATCATTTTATATTTTGTTTAATATAAGATTTCCGGGAAATTCTATCACATTTGTTCAATTTACGTCGCTCCTATTTCAGATAGCTATTGGGCTAAACGGCATCTCAAAGCGCATGAAATGACGAGAGAAATGCACTATTAAACTTCTTGGGTAGGGCGAACAGAGACCCGATTACATCATTTTATATTATGGTTAATTTAAGAATTCAGCAAAATTCTATCACATTTGTTCAATTTACGTCGCTCCTATTTCAGATAGCGGACTGGGCTAGGCGGCATCTTAAAGCGCGTGGAGTGACGAGTAAAATGCACTGTTAAACTTCTATGATAGGGCAATCAGAGACCCGATTAGATCATTTTATATTTTGGTTAATATAAGAATTCAGCGAAATTCTATCACATTTGTTCAATTTACGTCGCTCCTAATTCACATAGCTTATTGGGCTAAGCGGCATCTCAAAGCGCATGTAGTGGCGAGTAAAATGCACTATTAAACTTCTAGGGTAGGGCGAACAAAGACCCGATTAGATCATTTTACATTAAGGTTAATATAAGAATTCAGCGAAATTCTACCACATTTGTTCAATTTACATCGCTCCTATTTCAGATAGCGACTTGTGCTAAGCGGCATCTCAAAGCGCAAGAAATGACGAGTAAAACGCACTATTAAACTTCTAGGGTAAGGCAAACAGAGACCACATTAGATCATTTTATATTATGGTTAATTTAAGAATTCAGGGAACTTCTATCACATTTGTTCAATTTACGTCGCTCCTATTTCAGACAGCTTCTTGGGCTAACCGGCATCTCAAAGCGCATGAAATGACGAGTAAAATGCACTATTAAACTTCTAGGGTAGGGCAATCAGAGACCCGATTAGATCATTTTATATTATGGTTAATTTAAGAATTCAGCAAAATTCTATCACATTTGTTCAATTTACGTCGTTCCTATTTCAGATAGCATACTGGGCTAGGCGGCATCTTAAAGCGCGTGGAATGGCGAGTAAAATGCACTATTAATCTTCTATGATAGGGCAATCAGAGACCCGATTAGATCATTTTATATTTTGGTTAATATAAGAATTCAGCGAAATTCTATCACATTTGTTCAATTTACGTCGCTCCTATTTCAGATAGCTTATTGGGCTAAGCGGCATCGCAAAGCGCATGAAATGACGAGTGAAATGCACTATTAAACTTCTAGGGTAGGGCAAACAGAGACCCGATTAGATCATTTTATATTACGGTTAATTTAAGAATTCAGCAAAATTCTATCAGATTTGTTCAATTTACGTCGCTCCTATTTCAGATAGCGTACTGGGCTAAGCGGCATCTCAAAGCGCAAGAAATGGCGAGTAAAATGCACTATTAAACTTCTAGGGTAGGGCAAACAGAGACCCGATTAGATCATTTTATATTTTGGTTAATATAAGAATTCAGCGTAATTCTGTCACATTTGTTCAACTTACGTAGCTCCTATTTCAGATAGCGTACTGGGCTAGGCGGCAACTTAAAGCGCGTGGAATGGCGAGTAAAATGCACTATTAAACTTCTATGATAGGGCAATCAGAGACCCGATTAGATCATTTTATATTTTGATTAATATAAGAATTCAGCGAAATTCTCTCACATTTGTTCAATTTACGTCGCTGATATTTCAGACAGCGTATTGGACTAAGCGGCATCTCAAAGCCCAAGACATGTCGAGTAAAATGCACTATTAAACTTCTAGGGTAGGGCAAACAGAGACCCGATAAGATCATTTTACATTCTGGTTAATTTAAGAATTCAGCAAAATTCTATCACATTTGTTCAATTTACGTCGCTCCTATTTCAGATAGCGTATTGGGCTAAGCGGCATCTCAAAGCGCATGAAATGACGAATAAAATGCACAATTAAGCTTCTACGCTAGGGCGAACAGAGACCCGATTAGATCATTTTACGTTATGGTTAATAAAAGAATTCAGCGAAATTCTATCACATTTGATCAATTTACGTCGCTCCTATTTCAGATAGCGTACTGGGATAAGCGGCATCTCAAAGCGCAAGAAATGGCGAGTAAAATGCACTATTCAACTTCTAGGGTAGGGCAAACAGAGACCCGATTAGATCATTTTATATTACGGTTAATATAAGAATTCAGCGTAATTCTGTCACATTTGTTGAACTTACGTCGCTCCTATTTCAGATAGCGTACTGGGCTAGGCGGTATCTCAAAGCGCGTGGAAGGGCGAGTAAAATACACTACTAAACTTCTATGATAGGGCAATCAGAGACCCGATTAGATCATTTTATATTTTGGTTAATATAAGAATTCAGCGAAATTCTCTCACATTTGTTCAATTTACGTCGCTGATATTTCAGATAGCGTATTGGGCTAAGCGGCAACTCAAAGCGCGAGAAATGGCGAGTAAAATGCACTAATAAACTTCTAGGGTAGGGCAAACAGAGACCCGATTAGATCATTTTATATTTTGGTTAATATAAGAATTCAGCGAAATTCTATCACATTTGTTCAATTTACGGCGCTCCTATTTCAGATAGCGTATTGGGCTAAGCGGCATCTCAAAGCGCATGAAATGACGAATAAAATGCACAATTAAGCTTCTACGCTAGGGCGAACAGAGACCCGATTAGATCATTTTACGTTATGGTTAATAAAAGAATTCAGCGAAATTCTATCACATTTGATCAATTTACGTCGCTCCTATTCCAGATAGCGTACTGGGATAAGCGGCATCTCAAAGCGCAAGAAATGGCGAGTAAAATGCACTATTAAACTTCTAGGGTAGGGCAAACAGAGACCCGATTAGATCATTTTATATTACGGTTAATATAAGAATTCAGCGTCATTCTGTCACATTTGTTGAACTTACGTCGCTCCTATTTCAGATAGCGTACTGGGCTAGGCGGCAACTTAAAGCGCGTGGAATGGCGAGTAAAATGCACTATTAAACTTCTATGATAGGGCAATCAGAGACCCGATTAGATCATTTTATATTTTGGTTAATATAAGAATTCAGCGAAATTCTATCACATTTGTTCAATTTACGGCGCTCCTATTTCAGATAGCGTATTGGGCTAAGCGGCATCTCAAAGCGCATGAAATGACGAATAAAATGCACAATTAAGCTTCTACGCTAGGGCGAACAGAGACCCGATTAGATCATTTTACGTTATGGTTAATAAAAGAATTCAGCGAAATTCTATCACATTTGATCAATTTACGTCGCTCCTATTTCAGATAGCGTATTGGGCTAAGCGGCATCTCAAAGCGCAAGAAATGGCGAGTAAAATGCACTATTAAGCTTCTACGGTTGGGCACATAGAGACCCGATTAGATCATTTTATATTATGGTTAATTTAAGAATTCAGCGAAATCCTATCACATTTGTTCATTTTACGTCGCTCCTATTTCAGATAGCGTATTGGGCTAAGCGGCATCTCAAAGCGCAAGAAATGGCGAGTAAAATGCACTATTAAACTTCTAGGGTAGGGCAAACAGAGACCCCATTAGATCATTTTATATTTTGGATAATATAAGAATTCAGCGAAATTCTATCACATTTTTTCAATTTACGTCGCTCCTATTTCAGATAGTGTACTGGGCTAGGCGGCATCTTAAAGCGCGTGGAAGGGCGAGTAAAATGCACTACTAAACGTCTATGATAGGGCAATCAGAGTCCCGTTTAGATCATTTTATATTTTCTTTAATATAAGATTTCAGAGAAATTCTATCACATTTGTTCAATTTACGTCGCTCCTATTTCAGATAGCTATTGGGCTAAGCGGCATCTCAAAGCGCATGAAATGACGAGAGAAATGCACTATTAAACTTCTTGGGTAGGGCGAACAGAGACCCGATTACATCATTTTATATTATGGTCAATTTAAGAATTCAGCAAAATTCTATCACATTTGTTCAATTTACGTCGCTCCTATTTCAGATAGCGTATTGGGCTAAGCGGCATCTCAAAGCCCAAGACATGTCGAGTAAAATGCACTATTAAACTTCTAGGGTAGGGCAAACAGAGACCCGATAAGATCATTTTATATTATGGTTAATTTCAGAATTCAGCGAAATTCTCTCACACTTGTTCAATTTACGTCGCTGATATTTCAGATAGCGTATTGGGCTAAGCGGCAACTCAAAGCGCGAGAAATGGCGAGTAAAATGCACTAATAAACTTCTAGGGTAGGGCAAACAGAGACCCGATTAGATCATTTTATATTTTGTTAATATAAGGATTCAGCGTAATTCTATCACATTTGTTCAATTTACGTCGCTCCTATTTCAGATAGCGTATTGGGCTAAGCGGCATCTCAAAGCGCATGAAATGGCGAGTAAAATGCACTACTAAACTTCTAGGGTAAGGCAAACAGAGACCCGATTAGATTATTTTATATTACGGTTAATATAAGAATTCAGCGTAATTCTATCACATTTGTTCAACATACGTCGCTCCTATTTCAGATAGTGTACTGGGCTAGGCGGCATCTTAAAGCGCGTCGAAGGGCGAGTAAAATGCACTACTAAACTTCTATGGTAGGGCAATCAGAGTCCCGTTTAGATCATTTTAAGTATTGTTTAATATAAGATTTCAGGGAAATTCTATCACATTTGTTCAATTTACGTCGCTCCTATTTCAGATAGCGTATTGGGCTAAGCGGCATCTCAAAGCGTATGAAATGACGAGAGAAATACACTATTAAACTTCTTGGGTAGGGCGAACAGAAACCCGATTAGGTCATTTCATATTATGGGTAATTTAAGAATTCAGCGAAATTCTATCACATTTGTTCAATTTACATCGCTCCTATTTCAAATAGCGTATTGGGCTAAGCGGCATCTCCATGCGCATGAAATGGCGAGTAAAATGCACTATTAAACTTCTAGGATAAGGCAAACGGAGACCCGATTAGACCATTTCATGTTACGGTTAATATAAGAATTCAGCGTTATTCTATCACATTTGTTCAACTTACGTCGCTCCTATTTCAGATAGCGACTTGTGCTAAGCGTCATCTCAAAGCGCAAGAAATGGCGAGTAAAATGCACTATTAAACTTCTAGGATAAGGCAAACAGAGACCCGATTAGATCATTTTATATTATGGTTAATTTAAGAATTCAGCAAAATTCTATCACATTTGTTCAACTTACGTCGCTCCTATTTCAGCTAGCGTACTGGTCTAGGCGGCATCTTAAAGCGCGTGGAATGGCGAGAAAAATGCACTCTTAATCTTGTATGATAGGGCAATCAGAGACCCGATTAGATCACTTTATATTACGGTTAATATAAGAATTCAGCGTAATTCTATCACATTTGTTCAACATACGTCGCTCCTATTTCAGATAGTGTACTGGGCTAGGCGGCATCTTAAAGCGCGTGGAAGGGCGAGTAAAATGCACTACTAAACTTCTATGATAGGGCAATCAGAGTCCCGTTTAGATCATTTTATATTATGGTTAATATAAGAATTCAGCGAAATTCTATCACATATGTTTAATTTACGTCGCTCCTATTTCAGATAGCGTATTGGGATAAGCGGCATCTCAAAGCGCATGAAATGCTGAGTAAAATGCGCTATTAAACTTCTAGGGTAGGGCAATCAGAGACCCGATTAGATCATTTTATATTGTGGTTAATTTAAGGATTCAGCAAAATTCTATCACATTTGTTCAATTTACGTCGTGCCTATTTCAGATAGCATACTGGGCTAGGCGGCAACTTAAAGCGCGCGGAATGGCGAGTAAAATGCACTATTAAACTTCTATGATAGGGCAATCAGAGACCCGATTAGATCATTTTATATTTTGGTTAATATAAGAATTCAGCGAAATTCTATCACATTTGTTCAATTTACGTCGTTCCTATTTCAGATAGCGTACTGGGCTAGGCGGCATCTTAAAGCGTGTGTAATAGGCGAGTAAAATGCACTATTAAACTTCTATGATAGGGCAATCAGATACCCGATTAGATCATTTCATATTTTGGTTAATATAAGAATTCAGCGAAATTCTATCACATTTGTTCAATTTACGTCGCTCCTATTTCAGATAGCTTATTGGGCTAAGCGGCATCTCAAAGCGCATGAAATGACGAGTGAAATGCACTATTAAACTTCAAGGGTAGGGCGATCAAAGACCCGATTAGATCATTTTTCATTAAGGTTAATATAAGAATTCAGCGAAATTCTATCACATTTGTTCAATTTACATCGCTCCTATTTCAGATAGCGACTTGTGCTAAGCGTCACCTCAAAGCGCAAGAAATGGCGAGTAAAATGCACTATTAAACTTCTAGGATAAGGCAAACAGAGACCCGATTAGATCATTTTATATTATGGTTAATTTAAGAATTCAGCAAAATTCTATCACATTTGTTCAATTTACGTCGCTCCTATTTCAGATAGCGTACTGGGCTAGGCGGCATCTTAAAGCGCGTGGAGTGGAGAGTAAACTGCGCTATTAATCTTCTATGATAGGGCAATCAGAGACCCGATTAGATGATTTTATATTTTGGTGAATATAAGAATTCAGCGAAATTCTATCACATTTGTTCAATTTACGTCGCTCCTATTTCAGATAGCATATTGGGCTAAGCGGCATCTCAAAGCGCATGAAATAGCGCGTAAAATGCACTGTTAAACTTCTAGGGTAAGGCAAACAGAGACCCGATTAGATCATTTCATATTATGGTTTATTTAAGAATTCAGAAAAATTCTATCACATTCGTTCAATTTACGTGGCTCCTATTTCAGATAGCGTATTGGGCTCAGCGGCATCTCAAAGCGCATGAAATGACGAGTGAAATGCACTATTAATCTTCTAGGGTAGGGCGAACAGAGACCCGATTAGATCATTTTACATTAAGGTTAATATAAGAATTCAGCGAGATTCTCTCACATTTGTTCAATTTACGTCGCTGATATTTCAGATAGCGTATTGGGCTAAGCGGCATCTCAAAGCGCAAGAAATGGCAAGTAAAATGAACTATTAAACTTCTAGGGTAGGGCAAACAGAGACCCGATTAGATCATTTTATATTATGGTTAATTTAAGAATTCAGCGAAATTCTATCACATTTGTTCAATTTACGTCGCTCCTATTTCAGATAGCATACTGGGCTAGGCGGCATCTTAAAGCGCAAGAAATGGCGAGTAAAATGCACTATTAAACTTCTATGATAGGGCAATCAGAGACCCGATTAGATCATTTTATATTTTGGTTAATATAAGAATTCAGCGAAATTCTATCACATTTGTTCAATTTACGTCGCTCCTATTTCAGATAGCGTATTGGGGTAAGCTGCATCTCAAAGCGCAAGACATGGCGAGTAAAATGCACTACTAAACTTCTAGGGTAGGCAAACAGAGACCCGATTAGATCATTTTATATTACGGTTAATATAAGAATTCAGCGTAACTCTGTCACATTTGTTCAACTTACGTAGCTCCTATTTCAGATAGCGTCCTGGGCTAGGCTGCATCTTAAAGCGCGTGGAATGGCGAGTAAAATGCACTATTAAACTTCTAGGATAAGGCAAACAGAGACCCGATTAGATCATTTTATATTACGGTTAATATAAGAATTCAGCGTAATTCTGTCACATTTGTTCAACATACGTAGCTCCTATTTCAGACAGCGTACTGGGCTAGGCGGCAACTTAAAGCGCGTGGAATGTCGAGGAAAATACACTATCAAACTTCTATGATAGGGCAATCAGAGACCCCATTAGATCATTTTATATTTTGGTTAATATAAGAATTCAGCGAAATTCTATCACATTTTTTCAGTTTACGTCGCTCCTATTTCAGATAGTGTACTGGGCTAGGCGGCATCTTAAAGCGCGTGGAAGGGCGAGTAAAATGCACTACTAAACGTCTATGATAGGGCAATCAGATTCCCGTTTAGATCATTTTATATTTTCTTTAATATAAGATTTCAGGGAAATTCTATCACATTTGTTCAATTTACGTCGTTCCTATTTCAGATAGCATACTGGGCTAGGCGGCAACTTAAAGCGCGCGGAATGGCGAGTAAAATGCACTATTAAACTTCTATGATAGGGCAATCAGAGACCCGATTAGATCATTTTATATTTTGGTTAATATAAGAATTCAGCGAAATTCTATCACATTTGTTCAATTTACGTCGCTCCTATTTCAGATAGCGTATTGGGCTAAGCGGCATCTCGAAGCGAAGAAATGGCGAGTAAAATGCACTATTAAACTTCTAGGGTAGGGCAAACAGAGACCCCATTAGATCATTTTATATTATGGTTAATTTAAGAATTCAGCGATATTCTATCACATTTGTTCAATTTACGTTGCTCCTATTTCAGATAGCGTATTGGGCTAAGCGGCATCTCAAAGCGCAAGAAATGGCGAGTAAAATGCACTATTAAACTTCTAGGGTGGGGCAAACAGAGACCAGTTTAGATCACTTTATATTATGGTTAATTTAAGAATTCAGCGAAATTCTATCTCATTTGTTCAATTTACGTCGATCCTATTGCAGATAGCGTATTGGGCTAAGCGACATCTCAAAGCGCATGAAATGGCGAGTAAAATGCACTATTAAACTTCTAAGGTAATGCAAACAGAGACCCGATTAGATCATTTCATATTACGGTTAATATAAGAATTCAGCGTAATTCTATCACATTTGTTCAACATACGTCGCTCCTATTTCAGATAGTGTACTGGGCTAGGCGGCATCTTAAAGCGCGTGGAAGGGCGAGTAAAATGGACTACTAAACTTCTATGATAGGGCAATCAGAGTCCCTTTTAGATCATTTTATATTTTGTTTAATATAAGAATTCAGCGAAATTCTACCACATTTGTTCAATTTACATCGCTCCTATTTCAGATAGCGACTTGTGCTAAGCGGCATCTCAAAGCGCAAGAAATGACGAGTAAAACGCACTATTAAACTTCTAGGGTAAGGCAAACAGAGACCACATTAGATCACTTTATATTATGGTTAATTTAAGAATTCAGGGAACTTCTATCACATTTGTTCAATTTACGTCGCTCCTATTTCAGACAGCTTCTTGGGCTAAGCGGCATCTCAAAGCGCATGAAATGACGAGTAAAATGCACTATTAAACTTCTAGGGTAGGGCAATCAGAGACCCGATTAGATCATTTTATATTATGGTTAATTTAAGAATTCAGCAAAATTCTATCACATTTGTTCAATTTACGTCGTTCCTATTTCAGATAGCATACTGGGCTAGGCGGCATCTTAAAGCGCGTGGAATGGCGAGTAAAATGCACTATTAATCTTCTATGATAGGGCAATCAGAGACCCGATTAGATCATTTTATATTTTGGTTAATATAAGAATTCAGCGAAATTCTATCACATTTGTTCAATTTACGTCGCTCCTATTTCAGATAGCTTATTGGGCTAAGCGGCATCGCAAAGCGCATGAAATGACGAGTGAAATGCACTATTAAACTTCTAGGGTAGGGCAAACAGAGACCCGATTAGATCATTTTATATTACGGTTAATTTAAGAATTCAGCAAAATTCTATCAGATTTGTTCAATTTACGTCGCTCCTATTTCAGATAGCGTACTGGGCTAAGCGGCATCTCAAAGCGCAAGAAATGGCGAGTAAAATGCACTATTAAACTTCTAGGGTAGGGCAAACAGAGACCCGATTAGATCATTTTATATTTTGGTTAATATAAGAATTCAGCGTAATTCTGTCACATTTGTTCAACTTACGTAGCTCCTATTTCAGATAGCGTACTGGGCTAGGCGGCAACTTAAAGCGCGTGGAATGGCGAGTAAAATGCACTATTAAACTTCTATGATAGGGCAATCAGAGACCCGATTAGATCATTTTATATTTTGGTTAATATAAGACTTCAGCGAAATTCTATCACATTTGTTCAATTTTCGTCGCTCCTATGTCAGATAGCGTATTGGGCTAAGCGGCATCTCAAAGCGCATGAAATGGCGAGTGAAATGCACTATTAATCTTCTAGGGTAGGGCAATCAGAGACCACATTAGATCATTTTATATTATGGTTAATTTAAGAATTCAGCGAAATTCTATCACATTTGTTCAATTTACGTCGCTCCTATGTCAGATAGCGTATTGGGCTATGCGGCATCTCAAAGCGCATGAAATGACTAGTAAAATGCACTGTTAAACTTCTAGGGTAGGGCAAACAGAGACCCGATTAGATCATTTTATATTACGGTTAATATAAGAATTCAGCGTAATTCTACCACATTTGTTCAACTTACGTCGCTCCTATTTCAGATAGCGTACTGGGCAAGGCGGTATCTCAAAGCGCGTGGAAGGGCGAGTAAAATGCACTACTAAACTTCTATGATAGGGCAATCAGAGACCCGATTAGATCATTTTATATTTTGATTAATATAAGAATTCAGCGAAATTCTCTCACATTTGTTCAATTTACGTCGCTGATATTTCAGACAGCGTATTGGACTAAGCGGCATCTCAAAGCCCAAGACATGTCGAGTAAAATGCACTATTAAACTTCTAGGGTAGGGCAAACAGAGACCCGATAAGATCATTTTACATTCTGGTTAATTTAAGAATTCAGCAAAATTCTATCACATTTGTTCAATTTACGTCGCTCCTATTTCAGATAGCGTATTGGGCTAAGCGGCATCTCAAAGCGCATGAAATGACGAATAAAATGCACAATTAAGCTTCTACGCTAGGGCGAACAGAGACCCGATTAGATCATTTTACGTTATGGTTAATAAACGAATTCAGCGAAATTCTATCACATTTGATCAATTTACGTCGCTCCTATTTCAGATAGCGTACTGGGATAAGCGGCATCTCAAAGCGCAAGAAATGGCGAGTAAAATGCACTATTCAACTTCTAGGGTAGGGCAAACAGAGACCCGATTAGATCATTTTATATTACGGTTAATATAAGAATTCAGCGTAATTCTGTCACATTTGTTGAACTTACGTCGCTCCTATTTCAGATAGCGTACTGGGCTAGGCGGTATCTCAAAGCGCGTGGAAGGGCGAGTAAAATACACTACTAAACTTCTATGATAGGGCAATCAGAGACCCGATTAGATCATTTTATATTTTGGTTAATATAAGAATTCAGCGAAATTCTCTCACATTTGTTCAATTTACGTCGCTGATATTTCAGATAGCGTATTGGGCTAAGCGGCAACTCAAAGCGCGAGAAATGGCGAGTAAAATGCACTAATAAACTTCTAGGGTAGGGCAAACAGAGACCCGATTAGATCATTTTATATTTTGGTTAATATAAGAATTCAGCGAAATTCTATCACATTTGTTCAATTTACGGCGCTCCTATTTCAGATAGCGTATTGGGCTAAGCGGCATCTCAAAGCGCATGAAATGACGAATAAAATGCACAATTAAGCTTCTACGCTAGGGCGAACAGAGACCCGATTAGATCATTTTACGTTATGGTTAATAAAAGAATTCAGCGAAATTCTATCACATTTGATCAATTTACGTCGCTCCTATTTCAGATAGCGTACTGGGATAAGCGGCATCTCAAAGCGCAAGAAATGGCGAGTAAAATGCACTATTAAACTTCTAGGGTAGGGCAAACAGAGACCCGATTAGATCATTTTATATTACGGTTAATATAAGAATTCAGCGTAATTCTGTCACATTTGTTGAACTTACGTCGCTCCTATTTCAGATAGCGTACTGGGCTAGGCGGCAACTTAAAGCGCGTGGAATGGCGAGTAAAATGCACTATTAAACTTCTATGATAGGGCAATCAGAGACCCGATTAGATCATTTTATATTTTGGTTAATATAAGAATTCAGCGAAATTCTATCACATTTGTTCAATTTACGGCGCTCCTATTTCAGATAGCGTATTGGGCTAAGCGGCATCTCAAAGCGCATGAAATGACGAATAAAATGCACAATTAAGCTTCTACGCTAGGGCGAACAGAGACCCGATTAGATCATTTTACGTTATGGTTAATAAAAGAATTCAGCGAAATTCTATCACATTTGATCAATTTACGTCGCTCCTATTTCAGATAGCGTATTGGGCTAAGCGGCATCTCAAAGCGCAAGAAATGGCGAGTAAAATGCACTATTAAGCTTCTAGGGTTGGGCACATAGAGACCCGATTAGATCATTTTATATTATGGTTAATTTAAGAATTCAGCGAAATCCTATCACATTTGTTCATTTTACGTCGCTCCTATTTCAGATAGCGTATTGGGCTAAGCGGCATCTCAAAGCGCAAGAAATGGCGAGTAAAATGCACTATTAAACTTCTAGGGTAGGGCAAACAGAGACCCCATTAGATCATTTTATATTTTGGTTAATATAAGAATTCAGCGAAATTCTATCACATTTTTTCAATTTACGTCGCTCCTATTTCAGATAGTGTACTGGGCTAGGCGGCATCTTAAAGCGCGTGGAAGGGCGAGTAAAATGCACTACTAAACGTCTATGATAGGGCAATCAGAGTCCCGTTTAGATCATTTTATATTTTCTTTAATATAAGATTTCAGAGAAATTCTATCACATTTGTTCAATTTACGTCGCTCCTATTTCAGATAGCTATTGGGCTAAGCGGCATCTCAAAGCGCATGAAATGACGAGAGAAATGCACTATTAAACTTCTTGGGTAGGGCGAACAGAGACCCGATTACATCATTTTATATTATGGTCAATTTAAGAATTCAGCAAAATTCTATCACATTTGTTCAATTTACGTCGCTCCTATTTCAGATAGCGTATTGGGCTAAGCGGCATCTCAAAGCCCAAGACATGTCGAGTAAAATGCACTATTAAACTTCTAGGGTAGGGCAAACAGAGACCCGATAAGATCATTTTATATTATGGTTAATTTCAGAATTCAGCTCAATTCTCTCACACTTGTTCAATTTACGTCGCTGATATTTCAGATAGCGTATTGGGCTAAGCGGCAACTCAAAGCGCGAGAAATGGCGAGTAAAATGCACTAATAAACTTCTAGGGTAGGGCAAACAGAGACCCGATTAGATCATTTTATATTTTGTTAATATAAGGATTCAGGGAAATTCTATCACATTTGTTCGTTCTATCACATTTGTTCAATTTACGTCGCTCCTATTTCAGATAGCGTATTGGGCTAAGCGGCATCTCAAAGCGCATGAAATGGCGAGTAAAATGCACTACTAAACTTCTAGGGTAAGGCAAACAGAGACCCGATTAGATTATTTTATATTACGGTTAATATAAGAATTCAGCGTAATTCTATCACATTTGTTCAACATACGTCGCTCCTATTTCAGATAGTGTACTGGGCTAGGCGGCATCTTAAAGCGCGTCGAAGGGCGAGTAAAATGCACTACTAAACTTCTATGGTAGGGCAATCAGAGTCCCGTTTAGATCATTTTAAGTATTGTTTAATATAAGATTT